>CACVBZ020000008.1:0-28443 GCA_902729315.2 Spirodela intermedia
AGAGAGAGAGAGAGAGAGAAAAAGTGGTCGGATAGGTGACGTAGAGGTGATGTCATGATACTATAGATAGGAGATGGAAGCTTCTGTACCATTCGATTTTGAAGGAAGAAGAAGGGATATCACGATGGGGTGGTAACACTGTAGCTCATTATGACTTATAAAGACAGGGAAGAGTCAAGGGAGATAGAAGACTCAATAGGAGAGAGGGAGAGGAGAGCCCTAAGAGACCTTCCACAAGGACATGGAAACACATGTAAGTGGGCGGACGGATCTAATTGTATACTAGTGCACACATGTATGATAGGAGCATGTACTAGAGGCATGTGAGGGACCTTCAATGAGAAGCTCTAGAGTATAATGTTAGGGACAAAATCTTGTTCCAAGTCAATGTTACGTTCTACAAGACAACATTACTAGTCTACCAGAATATCCCTGGTACCTTTGTTTGATAGACATGTTGAGATTGTGGCACGCATAAGCAAAATAGCCTACTGCCAAGAAGATTGGCAATCTATCTAGTCTTTTATATTTTGATGTTGAAGATGTATCAGGCATAATAACACATTGTCTTCAATGGGCACCACTAATGGTGTGAAGCTACATCATGTAGGCCAAGGCTAGGTATAGGTACAAGTAAATCAATGAAGGAGGGCGATTTCACTCAAATCATCACATGTACTGCATGGTCAAGTGGAAGCAAAGTCTGACAAAAAATGTGACAATAGCACAATGTCGACCTATGGTAGTCTGATAGCCTCATCAATAAGTTCCTATAGGAAAATCCCTAAGCAATGACATTGAATTCATGACATGGGAGAGAGGATGTGTCACCCCTACCTTTATTAAATCCTATGTCTGGGAATGAATTTTGATTGTTGGTATGAGAGTATGCGAAAATCCATGTGGAGCACATGACAATTATGTGTCACGGCACACAGAGAAGCCGCATGTATAAGAAGTGTAGTGGTAGTGTGCAGCATAAGCCAACATGGCACGTGCAAATGCATGCATGGCGCACACAAAAGAGCTCCGGAGGTCCCCACAGTGGCTCCTGGGAATTGAGGACGGTGGAATGGTCAGCATGGCGATAGGCCTGCAAAGGTGTGCAAGACGAGGCAATGGTATGTGATGACAACCCTTGGACGGAGGCGTCAAAACACGAACTGGTTTAATAAATAAACCTGTCTCGTACAAACTCTGGGCCGTGAACGGCTGAGAGATTGGAGAGAGAGAGAGAGAGAGAGAGAGAGAGAGAGAGAGCGAGACCGCTCAACGAAAATAAAAACCTAGAGAGAGGGAATACAATCACCAAGACCTCTCCAGTCTTGGGGTCGCTGATGCGAGATGGCGAGTCTCCACTCCACACGGAGTTCTTCATGAGGTTCCTCCGACCTCCTCTTTTACTGGCCACTCGACTCCTCTTCACAGCCGAAGTCCTCTGGTGTCGGCGACCGCCTCCTATCTCACTCCGATCGAGTCCGACGGGACCTAAGCCTTGCCGTGCTCCATCCCTGTCGGGTCTGCCAAGTGCAGAAATTTGGGGCCAGACCATGAGCCTGCATCTCATCATACATTTCCTTGGCGGCAGCAACTCTTCCAACCCTGAATAGCCCCTTTATCAAGGAATTGTATGCGGCGCAGTTGGGCTGTAAGCCTTTGCTCCTCATTTCCTTCAGAAGACCCATCGCCTTGTTGATCTGTCCATTTCTACAGTACCCATTGATCAATATGGAATAGACGACGACATTAGGCTCGGGGCCGTTGCGAATCATGCAATCAAGGAGCCTGCACGCGTCCTCCATCTGACCCAGTAAACAGTACCCGTTGATTAGTGAGCCATATGACACGGTATCAGGCTTCTCTCCTCTTTCGATAATCAGGTCAAAGAGCTCATGGGCTCTCCTGACATCCCCTTCCTTGCAGAGGGCATCGATCAGTATGTTCCATAGGAGAACATTGGGGGAGATCCCCTTGGCAACCATTTCATTCAAAACCTGGATAGCTCTTTCCCATTTTCCCGAAGAGCAGAAGCCGTTGATCAAACAATTATAACTGGTGATATTATGGGGTACACCGACCTTGTCCATCTCTTCTAAGAGAGCCTCGACGTCCCTGAATCTGCCACCCTTGCAGAGCCCATCCAGCATGCAGCTGTAGGTGAATATATCAGGCTTCAATCCTTCACGCTTCATCTCCCTGAATATCTCTGTAGCCTCATCAAGTCTCCCATTCTTGCAGTACCCATCGACTAGTATAGAAAAACTGTCAGTGGTCGGTTGGACGCCAGCGCTCCTCATGGCCTCGAGGATTTTCCCCGCGATCTCGACGAGGCCCATCAGACAGTAGCCACGCATCAGTATGTTGTAGGAAAAGGCGTCGGGCCGTTCCCCTCTCGTACCCATTAGATCGAACAGCTTCTGGGCTTCTCGGACTCTGCCGTGTTTGCACAGAGAATTCAGCAGTGTGTTGAATGTCACAATGTTCGGGGAAATCCCCCGGCCAACCATCCCCGTGAAGATCTTCATGGCGTCTTCCCAACGGTTGGAAATGGAGAATGAATGGATGATGAAGTTGTATGTGATCAAACTAGGGGAGGTCCCCCTCGCAGCCATCTCCTCGAGTAGCTCCACAGCCTTGTCAACATCTCCCTCTCTGCACAAGTAGTTGATGACCGTGCTGTAGGCGACGATATCAGGTTCGGAAAAACTATCCTCCGCCCTCATGGACTTGAGGAGCTCGAGAGTCATGCCGGTTTTCCCTGTTGTGCAGATCCCCTTGATCATTATATAAATAGGTTATGACGTCTGCAATGTAGCCCATCTTGGCCATCCTTTTTGCTCCACCAGCCTACCCCTCTACTCACAGGGCATTGATGAGATTGTTTAATGTCCGCGTACGTGGTTGTAGAGTGAAGTGGCTTATTAATTGCTATATAATAAATTACATATGTTTAAAATTTATAAAACTAATAAATACTAATTTTTTAGATGTTTAGAAGTTTTTCTGAATGAATATATTAATTATATTTCAATAAAATAATCTGAAATTTTCAAGTTGATCATAGTGATGTAAGATGATATCAAGTAAAATTTTAATATTTTTCAAAGAATACAATTTTTTACAAATAATTATTAGATAAATAATTACATGTGATTAGTTGATGAAATTGAGGTATGTAAATGCCAAATGAATTATATGAGACTAACAAAGATTATGGGAACTTAAATTTATGAAAACTATCATTAGTTTAAAGATTACTCAAGTTTAAACCACATAAAATAATGTTTCAATGTCGTGATGGCAATTGCTGAAATTTGGATGTTCAAGAAGATCTATGAACAACATTTATGATCTTGAAGGTTGTTCTTAGATGTGCACAACGTGGACACTCTCTAACTTCTCATGCAAAATCTAGAAGATGAAGATAGAGGTTGATGAAGTATCTCCAACAATGGTCACATAGTGGAGTGGAAGTTTGGCGATGATAGGCATCTAACAACTATCACTCGATGAAGCTGAGTTGGATGGAGGCAAAGCACGTCTTAAGGAGCTTCTTCTAATAAATACTAATTTTTTAGATGTTTAGAAGTTTTTCTGAATGAATATATTAATTATATTTCAATAAAATAATCTGAAATTTTCAAGTTGATCATAGTGATGTAAGATGATATCAAGTAAAATTTTAATATTTTTCAAAGAATACAATTTTTTACAAATAATTATTAGATAAATAATTACATGTGATTAGTTGATGAAATTGAGGTATGTAAATGCCAAATGAATTATATGAGACTAACAAAGATTATGGGAACTTAAATTTATGAAAACTATCATTAGTTTAAAGATTACTCAAGTTTAAACCACATAAAATAATGTTTCAATGTCGTGATGGCAATTGCTGAAATTTGGATGTTCAAGAAGATCTATGAACAACATTTATGATCTTGAAGGTTGTTCTTAGATGTGCACAACGTGGACACTCTCTAACTTCTCATGCAAAATCTAGAAGATGAAGATAGAGGTTGATGAAGTATCTCCAACAATGGTCACATAGTGGAGTGGAAGTTTGGCGATGATAGGCATCTAACAACTATCACTCGATGAAGCTGAGTTGGATGGAGGCAAAGCACGTCTTAAGGAGCTTCTTCTAATAAATACTAATTTTTTAGATGTTTAGAAGTTTTTCTGAATGAATATATTAATTATATTTCAATAAAATAATCTGAAATTTTCAAGTTGATCATAGTGATGTAAGATGATATCAAGTAAAATTTTAATATTTTTCAAAGAATACAATTTTTTACAAATAATTATTAGATAAATAATTACATGTGATTAGTTGATGAAATTGAGGTATGTAAATGCCAAATGAATTATATGAGACTAACAAAGATTATGGCAACTTAAATTTATGAAAACTATCATTAGTTTAAAGATTACTCAAGTTTAAACCACATAAAATAATGTTTCAATGTCGTGATGGCAATTGCTGAAATTTGGATGTTCAAGAAGATCTATGAACAACATTTATGATCTTGAAGGTTGTTCTTAGATGTGCACAACGTGGACACTCTCTAACTTCTCATGCAAAATCTAGAAGATGAAGATAGAGGTTGATGAAGTATCTCCAACAATGGTCACATAGTGGAGTGGAAGTTTGGCGATGATAGGCATCTAACAACTATCACTCGATGAAGCTGAGTTGGATGGAGGCAAAGCACGTCTTAAGGAGCTTCTTCTTCAGATTTGCATAGCAAAAGGAGTCTCATATTATATTTGGAATGTTATGAAGAGGCTACAATTAGTCTTTTGACAAACGATCATGTTCTCAACGATGATGCATTCATCAATCAACTAGAGATGATTTCCTGAAAGAATTCATAATTTTTATATCTGAAATATTTGGTCAATTGCTAACAATGATCTGCAATTGTCATTTACGAATATTTCATTGATGATTGAGCACTCCCAACTTAATTATTGACTAGTATTCTATAAGAAAATCGTGGAGTTAAAATAGAATAGATAATGAATTTTGGTGTTTGTAAGATTAAAAACTTTGCTCATCATGTAGCTGAGAGATGATTAGCTAATTACTAAAATACCCTTGAAGTAGTAAGCTAATGACCACGTTACCTTCTCTTAATGTGGAGGTATTTTTCGATATTATTTTGTCAAAGTGTCATGTCTACATTTTAGTCCCACATTGATTTTATCTAGAAGTTTGAGAAGAATATAATTGTGCCCTCCTTCCATAGTTTTCTCTTATATAAATAAAATAGTCAAGACCACCTAAGGAGAGGGCCCCACAAAACCAGGTGGTGTGCCCCACATACACACATGTGATGAGATCATACCTTGCCCCACACTTGGTTAGCCCTTGGTGAAGAAGAGTGACATACACATGCTTTAAGTGGGTTCCTTAGCCACTTGAGCCTAATTCGTGGCTCCCTTGTTTGTGCTTCCCACTCATGTGTGGCACCCTCGGGGTCAATTGCTGAGTGCCACCTAGTTAGTGGGTCATCTTTATTTTTATATTATTTATTTATTTTAACTTAAAAATATAAATCATATAAAATTACATAATTAACTAAAAATCTATATTGTTCACATAAAAACCTATTTTCTTGATTTAATATAAATATAAAATTATTTAGTATGAGTTAATATGTAAAATACATTATTAATTAATTACTAATTCATGATAATGGAGACTTATTAAAAACCAAACTTAAGTATGGTACTGAATACCTCAAAGCCAATGCCCACAGAGCCCAACTGTGTGCAGCAGTTGACGATGAGGCTGAGCATTCTCACGTTACGAGAGACAGCCACACAGTTAACCTAGAGGAATCTGCTGTACAAAGAGAGCGCACAAGCATAGTGTTTTGTCCTCGCTAGAGCAGAGAAGACAGTGTTGAGAGCGGAGATAGGCGGTGGTAGCAGCCGCCGCGGTCGAGCAATTTATCGAACGGCTTCTGTGGATCCTTGGAACTAAACTTATCTTACAGACATAGCCCCGGACGTGATCACCATGATGACAACGATGACGCAGGAAGGGTAGCGGGGCAGACGGCGGCCGTACAGAGGGATTTATGGTTCGAATCGCGGGGACCATGGCCGTCCTCGACCGGCGCACCCACGGAATTCAAAGCTTCCGCATGGAAAACCTAATCAGCTCGAGATGAAACAATGGCAGAGACCACGATCCGCCATGGAGGAGAGCTTGGAGGAGGATTGACTGCCTATAGACTGCGAGATCGACGAGACAAAGAGATTCCCCAGTCCTTTCCATCTCCTTCCTCGTCCGTCTCCTTCACCGGCAGCAGCTCCCCCATCGCCTCTTTCCGCCGCCTCCATCACGTCGGCCTCCATCTACATTCCACTCGAGAGCATCCTCTGAGCTACCAGAGCCTCCATGCGGCAGAGGGCCAAGCTGGAAGGCTAGCGCGGGGGTATCTGTCTGGAGAAGTATCCACGTAGGATAGTTGACGCAGAGGTTTCAGGGCTAGGAGAAGTCAACGGGTTGTCGGCAGCGCATGATGTCTGTTTGTCTATGGCGAAAGTGAAGCTGATGCCAGCAAGAGAGGAGGCTAACCGTACAAACGGAAGGATAGAGGAAATGGACAGAAATAGCGATGTACGGGGAGATCCGGCAGCTGTCCTCGTCGGTGCGACGGCCGTGGCAACAGAATCTTGTCAACTGACGCGGCCAAAAGCTCGCTATAAAATGTGGCGGCTCGCCGGAGCGGCGGATCAAATTCTCCGCCGTCGTCGGAGAAGATGGCATCTCCTCAGCCGGCGGCCGTGCTCCTCGTCTTCTTCTTCTTCTTCTTCTTCTGCTCTACGCTGGCCCCCTTCATCGTCCTCCCCTGCGCCGCCGACAGGGGTCACAGCATAGGCGCCGAGCTCCTCCGCGGTGACTCACTCGATGACTCCATGACGACGTCGGAGAAGGTGAGATCCGCCGTGCGCCGCTCCGGTGAGCGCGTAAGGTACTGGGCCTCACTCGCGAAGGGGTACGACCCCTCGCGTGAGTCGACGGTCTCCCTGACGGCGAAGCTCGCCCCCGCCACCTTCGAGTACCTCATGGAGATCTCACTGGGAACTCCGCCGGCGACCGTCCTCGTCGTCCCCGACACCGGCAGCGATCTCATCTGGACGAAATGCGCCTCCTGCCGCAATTGCACCGGCGAGGGCTTCAACCCTCGGAAATCCTCCTCCTACAAGCACCTCCGGTGCGACTCTCGGCCCTGCACGGTACTGGAGACCATGGCCCGCTGCGGGCTCCGCCACAACTGCGACTACGCGCTTTCCTACGGCGATGGGTCCTCCTCCGCCGGCGTCCTCTCCCGCGAGACGTTTATCTTCAGCTCCACCGGCGGCCGCAATGTCTCCTTCCCGAAGGTGGTCTTCGGGTGCAGCCACAGGGTGGGGGGAGCCTTCAATGCCGGCATCCTCGGTCTCGGGAGGGGCCCGCTGTCCCTCATCTCTCAACTGGGCGGCGCTGCTGGCGGGAAGTTCTCCTACTGCTTGGCACCCATCACGGACAGCCGCGCCGCCAGCTACTTCAACCTCGGGTCGGCGGCGGCAGTGGACGGCGCCAACGTAGTCACCACCCCCATCGTCTCCCCAAACGGGTTTTCATCCTCCTTCTACTACCTATCCCTGCATGAGGTCACTGTCGAGGCGGTCAGAATTCCGGCGGAGGTAGATATCATCATCGACTCCGGCACCGCCGTCACGTTTCTGCCCGACGGCGTGGTCAACGCCTTGGTGGCGGCGCTATCGACGAAGATCCCGGCCCCACGGGTCCACGATCCGGAGGGACAGTTCGAGCTCTGCTATCGGGTTGGGTCAACGTCGGCGGCGACGGCGGCGTTTCCGGAAGTCGTCTTCGGGTTCGGCGGCGGGAAGGTGGCGCTGAAGCCGGCGAACATCTTCGTGACGTCGGAGGACGGCGTGGTGTGCCTCTCCGTCCTGCCGTCACCCAGCCCGGCCTTCGCCATCTTCGGGTTCCTCGCCCAGCAGAATTTCCATGTAGGATATGATCTCGTGAAGAACACAGTCTCTCTCGCGCCGGCGGATTGCGCCCACCTCCGACTGAGGAAGGCGTCCAGGGGTAAACATTGACTCTCACACGTTGGCTTCGGGCAATTACCACTAATGCTGCGCCATGCTCGATATTACTTGGCTCGATATTCTTGAGAATGTTCGGGAAAGTGCTCACCGTAACACTTGGCTAGGAATTAATTGCATCATCATCTCCGAACTATAATCAAAAGGTGACTCTCCAAAGTTGCCATCTTTCCGAAAAAGAAATTTAAATAATATCTTGGCCTGCAAAAGCAGGTTTTATTATTGCAATCTAATGCTAATCTAGATTTTTTTATTTGGGTCTCCAAATATGTCATCAAAGGCTATTAATTAACGATAAAATTAATCTTTTATAAATGTGAAGCTGTGGAATTTCTACAATGAAAATCGTTGTATTCATTATGATTTTTCATCCCCACTAAAATATTTTGAAGTAATATCTTGTTTTTCTGTTTGAAGTAAATAGCCTTCAAAAGTCAACAGTTTGGTTGATATATTTCCATGTCCAAATAGTCATCAAATTACTACAACGCTTTAAAGATATATTATGTGGGCTCTATTAAACATACAAGTAAGTGAATATTCTAGATCATTATTTAATTATAAAGGCAATTATTTTTTAATAATTTTTTTTTGATGAAGATGCCTTCTTTGAGGACTCCATGTTGCACAGCCAGCAGTAAGTTTATCAACCACAGAAAAACCTATTAAAACATTATTAAAATATATTGCATCTTATGGGTCAAACACGAAGCACCATGCAAAGTGTACACAAAATTATCAAACATGTGAGTCAATAACATAAATTCGTCAATGTATTGTTTTTTGACTCTTTTAAAAGTCATATCCAATAATATATTTTTATAGAATTTAGAAAAGTCAAACTGGAAAAAATAAAAAATCTTCTGGTCTCATTTATGGCTTTATAAGAAAAATTCGTCCATCTAGAGCCTAGGGTGAGACCCATCCTCTATAACGCACGTTCCATTATCTTCTCTCTCTCTCTCTGATCTGCTTTAAGAACTCGCACGTGAGTACGTTCGGGGGCGGTGGCGGAGGCGGGCGTGGACGCAGCGAAGGCCGGTCCCACCCGTTGACACCCTTCAAGCCGACAACCTTGTTACCATTCATCATATAATAAGCAAGCAAGTTCACACCCGACAACTTTAAAAAGTCAACGTTACAGTACTATAACGTGCATGCGCGCCCTCTATGGGGCGTCGCCTTATTTAAGGGGAAGAGGGGCCCTGCGCCGCCGTCGAGCGCGGAGGCGCCGCCCTGTTCCGGCGGTCCTCCGGCAGGCCCAGCTGCCGCAGACCGAATGCCGTCTTCTCAGTCGTCCTTCCCCGTGGTAGCCTCGTACTGCTCCTTGCCGCAGCATCGACAGTAGTAGCGGTACCTATAGCCGTACCTATAGTAGTAGCGGTACCTATAGCAGCAGCGGTAGCGGCAATATGGTCGGTTCGGGTAGTAGCCGCTTTGGTCGACGGAGGTCTCTGCATGGGAATGAAAAAGTCTCTGCGTTAGCGTGAGAAACTTTGGGAGCTCCTCAAACTTGGAGTCTCAGCAGCATGGGGACAACAGCGATGCTGGGGGGAGGGGAGAACGAACCTGTTTCCGTGTCCAAGGTTTCCGTGGCGTCGACGACGGCGGAGACTAGGAGCATGGCGATCAGGAGGAAGGCCATCAGGGGCAAAGCCTTGGAAGCCATCCCGACGGAGAAGAAGAGGGAGAGGAGGATGAGGTGCCGAGAAGACGCTGATGCGCTGCCCTGTTTATAGTGAACCGGGCACTGTGGAGGGCAAGCTCCGAACTCTCTTAGAGTCGGGCAAAGTGGTTGGGAAGTGCCCTTCTCATTAACGCAGAGAGCGAGAGGGAGAGAGAGAGGGGTAGACAGGGTAGAGCAGAAGAGCAATAGCCTTATCTTCTCTGAGAAGACGTGCACAGACTGATTGACGGTGGCCTCCGCGCGGAGCTCCGCCGTTGGCGCGATATGATCTTCAGCAGAGCAGTTCCTCATTCTGTGATGAATCGGACAGTCAATGAATTCCCCGCGTGATCCAACGACCATTCTAAGAGATACCACGAATGCCACCCGCAGTGAATCGGCGCACAAGGCAGCCTATTATCAATCACCCTCCCAAATTTCCATCTCTCTTACTCTCTCTCGCTCTCTCTCTCTGAGGGTGTTGGGGACATATGCTGACGGCGGGGGATATCAGATCCGGACTTTGAAGAGGTCTTTGAGGCTTCAGTAGGCCAATGCTGTGACTCGCCTGCTGTTGCTAAGGAACCATCTGACGTGATCTCATTTGGACCCCTGGGCCTATACGTATGGAGCAGCCATTCACGTCCATCCTCCTCAGACGAAGCCTCCGCCTACCATTAGATGATCATCGGGACCTCCCTCTTCTGGCCGTTCCATTAGTTTTTGGTCTACGCCGGGGGGGAAGGGAGACAAGGAGGTGGTTTCTCAACCCAGCCACGTTTGTCAACGGGATTAATGCAGGATGCCGTGTAGCGGTTTCCCACTTCAACGTTGGCGAGCCCTCAAAAGTGGGGCATTCGAGTACACGTGAAGGTCGATGGTGCACTTGGGCAATCACTAGAGGAGGGTGAGCACAGAAGACTGGTGCACACAGTGTGAAACGTTGGAGGTCTGTGTGGGGTGCCACGTGGGGATAAGATAAAACTAAGACTCGGTTCGGACAGGGAGCAGGAAGGGCCGGGCTTAGTCAATTCTTGGACCAAGCACGGGAAACAGGACCAATCAGGGATTCTCTGCACATATAAACTAAGACTCGGTCTGAACTTGTCAATTCTTGGACTCAGTTTTTGAATCCCAAGCCGGGGAAAAAGGGACCAACCAAGGCTTCTGTGCACACTTGTTCTCTACCATCTTGATGCTTCATAGACATTTGGTTTGCTCACCTAGAATCAATCTGCTTTGCATAGCACCTCAATGGCTTTGTGTGCGTTTACTGACCAGTACACTAGGCACCCACTTCAGCCTACTCCATAACCCTCACGTTTATACATCTCATCTACGAAGATTAGGGATGCTTCGACGGGCTTTCTTTTTTCGCCACCTCTTTTCAGAACTCGAAGATCTATGAACAACATTAAATGAATTCAAGAGAGTTATGTAGGCCAACAAAAAAATGAAACACTTTTATCAATCTATTCTTCTCGAAATTTTGAACAACTTATGACAGATCAAATGAAAGTTGAAGATGTTGATAACTTCGTTCTATATTGATTACCTATTCTTATTGTGATTTGTGATATGTGGACTAGTTGAGAAATTTATACCGTATTAATAATACGATTATATAGGGCTTTGATGCACATATGGCATGCTTGCGATGAGGACATCGAAGACTATTAGTTCTTAGGGTTCTAGATATAGTGATTTGAGGCTCGTGGAACTTGGTAATAGGAAGGGTTCCTAATCTTAAGAAAATTAGATATATTCTAACTCTCAAATATATTCGCAACCCTTTTCATAATAGTTAATGTAATGTTTCATAAATAAACCGATCTCTTTGTTGTAGGTACTTGGATGACATTTAAAGAAGTATTTAGAAGAACATAAAAAACATCCTTGGGAAGTGTTCAACAAGTTATTGACACATCAACTATTCCTCAACCCCACGGAGTGCGACTTTGTGCTAGAATAAACAGCTTTCCTTGACTACATTGTAGGGAGAGATTTTGTGTAGATGGACCCATCAAAGATTTGTGACATCAATAAATAGTCTGCATTGAGAAAGGTCTAAGAGTTTCAGTCCTTCCTTAATTTAGACAACTACAAGTACAAATTTGTCCAATGATATTCACAATTGACAACACCCTTAGATGATCTATTGAATAAAGAAGTAAAATGTATTCGATAGGAAAATGAGAAAGAGATTTTGATCAACTCAAAGACAAAATCATTACCGAATTGGTCCTATTGGTTGTCATACTTTAAATGACTTTTTAAAGTACATATTGATGTATCATATTTACCAATCGATGAAGTCAATGTAGGAAGGAAACGATGGCCATAGAGCCCAGGTTAGGAGTATAGGCTGAGGGACAGAATATCCTGGTAGGTGGGATAATACAGTGATAATGTGAGATGATACCCCTTCTTGGACAATAGTCCTCTATAGAGAGAGAGAGAGAGAGAGAAAAAGTGGTCGGATAGGTGACGTAGAGGTGATGTCATGATACTATAGATAGGAGATGGAAGCTTCTGTACCATTCGATTTTGAAGGAAGAAGAAGGGATATCACGATGGGGTGGTAACACTGTAGCTCATTATGACTTATAAAGACAGGGAAGAGTCAAGGGAGATAGAAGACTCAATAGGAGAGAGGGAGAGGAGAGCCCTAAGAGACCTTCCACAAGGACATGGAAACACATGTAAGTGGGCGGACGGATCTAATTGTATACTAGTGCACACATGTATGATAGGAGCATGTACTAGAGGCATGTGAGGGACCTTCAATGAGAAGCTCTAGAGTATAATGTTAGGGACAAAATCTTGTTCCAAGTCAATGTTACGTTCTACAAGACAACATTACTAGTCTACCAGAATATCCCTGGTACCTTTGTTTGATAGACATGTTGAGATTGTGGCACGCATAAGCAAAATAGCCTACTGCCAAGAAGATTGGCAATCTATCTAGTCTTTTATATTTTGATGTTGAAGATGTATCAGGCATAATAACACATTGTCTTCAATGGGCACCACTAATGGTGTGAAGCTACATCATGTAGGCCAAGGCTAGGTATAGGTACAAGTAAATCAATGAAGGAGGGCGATTTCACTCAAATCATCACATGTACTGCATGGTCAAGTGGAAGCAAAGTCTGACAAAAAATGTGACAATAGCACAATGTCGACCTATGGTAGTCTGATAGCCTCATCAATAAGTTCCTATAGGAAAATCCCTAAGCAATGACATTGAATTCATGACATGGGAGAGAGGATGTGTCACCCCTACCTTTATTAAATCCTATGTCTGGGAATGAATTTTGATTGTGGTATGAGAGTATGCGAAAATCCATGTGGAGCACATGACAATTATGTGTCACGGCACACAGAGAAGCCGCATGTATAAGAAGTGTAGTGGTAGTGTGCAGCATAAGCCAACATGGCACGTGCAAATGCATGCATGGCGCACACAAAAGAGCTCCGGAGGTCCCCACAGTGGCTCCTGGGAATTGAGGACGGTGGAATGGTCAGCATGGCGATAGGCCTGCAAAGGTGTGCAAGACGAGGCAATGGTATGTGATGACAACCCTTGGACGGAGGCGTCAAAACACGAACTGGTTTAATAAATAAACCTGTCTCGTACAAACTCTGGGCCGTGAACGGCTGAGAGATTGGAGAGAGAGAGAGAGAGAGAGAGAGAGAGAGAGAGAGCGAGACCGCTCAACGAAAATAAAAACCTAGAGAGAGGGAATACAATCACCAAGACCTCTCCAGTCTTGGGGTCGCTGATGCGAGATGGCGAGTCTCCACTCCACACGGAGTTCTTCATGAGGTTCCTCCGACCTCCTCTTTTACTGGCCACTCGACTCCTCTTCACAGCCGAAGTCCTCTGGTGTCGGCGACCGCCTCCTATCTCACTCCGATCGAGTCCGACGGGACCTAAGCCTTGCCGTGCTCCATCCCTGTCGGGTCTGCCAAGTGCAGAAATTTGGGGCCAGACCATGAGCCTGCATCTCATCATACATTTCCTTGGCGGCAGCAACTCTTCCAACCCTGAATAGCCCCTTTATCAAGGAACTGTATGCGGCGCAGTTGGGCTGTAAGCCTTTGCTCCTCATTTCCTTCAGAAGAACCATCGCCTTGTTGATCTGTCCATTTCTACAGTACCCATTGATCAGTATGGAATAGACGACGACATTAGGCTCGGGGCCGTTGCGAATCATGCAATCAAGGAGCCTGCACGCGTCCTCCATCTGACCCAGTAAACAGTACCCGTTGATTAGTGAGCCATATGACACGGTATCAGGCTTCTCTCCTCTTTCGATAATCAGGTCAAAGAGCTCATGGGCTCTCCTGACATCCCCTTCCTTGCAGAGGGCATCGATCAGTATGTTCCATAGGAGAACATTGGGGGAGATCCCCTTGTCAACCATTTCATTCAAAAGCTCGATAGCTCTTTCCCATTTTCCCGAAGAGCAGAAGCCGTTGATCAAACAATTATAACTGGTGATATTATGGGGTACACCGACCTTGTCCATCTCTTCTAAGAGAGCCTCGACGTCCCTGAATCTGCCACCCTTGCAGAGCCCATCCAGCATGCAGCTGTAGGTGAATATATCAGGCTTCAATCCTTCACGCTTCATCTCCCTGAATATCTCTGTAGCCTCATCAAGTCTCCCATTCTTGCAGTACCCATCGACTAGTATAGAAAAACTGTCAGTGGTCGGTTGGACGCCAGCGCTCCTCATGGCCTCGAGGATTTTCCCCGCGATCTCGACGAGGCCCATCAGACAGTAGCCACGCATCAGTATGTTGTAGGAAAAGGCGTCGGGCCGTTCCCCTCTCGTACCCATTAGATCGAACAGCTTCTGGGCTTCTCGGACTCTGCCGTGTTTGCACAGAGAATTCAGCAGTGTGTTGAATGTCACAATGTTCGGGGAAATCCCCCGGCCAACCATCCCCGTGAAGATCTTCATGGCGTCTTCCCAACGGTTGGAAATGGAGAATGAATGGATGATGAAGTTGTATGTGATCAAACTAGGGGAGGTCCCCCTCGCAGCCATCTCCTCGAGTAGCTCCACAGCCTTGTCAACATCTCCCTCTCTGCACAAGTAGTTGATGACCGTGCTGTAGGCGACGATATCAGGTTCGGAAAAACTATCCTCCGCCCTCATGGACTTGAGGAGCTCGAGAGTCATGCCGGTTTTCCCTGTTGTGCAGATCCCCTTGATCATTATATAAATAGGTTATGACGTCTGCAATGTAGCCCATCTTGGCCATCCTTTTTGCTCCACCAGCCTACCCCTCTACTCACAGGGCATTGATGAGATTGTTTAATGTCCGCGTACGTGGTTGTAGAGTGAAGTGGCTTATTAATTGCTATATAATAAATTACATATGTTTAAAATTTATAAAACTAATAAATACTAATTTTTTAGATGTTTAGAAGTTTTTCTGAATGAATATATTAATTATATTTCAATAAAATAATCTGAAATTTTCAAGTTGATCATAGTGATGTAAGATGATATCAAGTAAAATTTTAATATTTTTCAAAGAATACAATTTTTTACAAA
This sequence comes from Spirodela intermedia, assembly GCA_902729315.2. Taxonomy (NCBI): domain Eukaryota; kingdom Viridiplantae; phylum Streptophyta; class Magnoliopsida; order Alismatales; family Araceae; genus Spirodela; species Spirodela intermedia. The sequence goes on from CACVBZ020000008.1 coordinate 15,379, forward strand.
TAATTATTAGATAAATAATTACATGTGATTAGTTGATGAAATTGAGGTATGTAAATGCCAAATGAATTATATGAGACTAACGAAGATTATGGGAACTTAAATTTATGAAAACTATCATTAGTTTAAAGATTACTCAAGTTTAAACCACATAAAATAATGTTTCAATGTCGTGATGGCAATTGTTGAAATTTGGATGTTCAAGAAGATCTATGAACAACATTTATGATCTTGAAGGTTGTTCTTAGATGTGCACAACGTGGACACTCTCTAACTTCTCATGCAAAATCTAGAAGATGAAGATAGAGGTTGATGAAGTATCTCCAACAATGGTCACATAGTGGAGTGGAAGTTTGGCGATGATAGGCATCTAACAACTATCACTCGATGAAGCTGAGTTGGATGGAGGCAAAGCACGTCTTAAGGAGCTTCTTCTAATAAATACTAATTTTTTAGATGTTTAGAAGTTTTTCTGAATGAATATATTAATTATATTTCAATAAAATAATCTGAAATTTTCAAGTTGATCATAGTGATGTAAGATGATATCAAGTAAAATTTTAATATTTTTCAAAGAATACAATTTTTTACAAATAATTATTAGATAAATAATTACATGTGATTAGTTGATGAAATTGAGGTATGTAAATGCCAAATGAATTATATGAGACTAACAAAGATTATGGGAACTTAAATTTATGAAAACTATCATTAGTTTAAAGATTACTCAAGTTTAAACCACATAAAATAATGTTTCAATGTCGTGATGGCAATTGCTGAAATTTGGATGTTCAAGAAGATCTATGAACAACATTTATGATCTTGAAGGTTGTTCTTAGATGTGCACAACGTGGACACTCTCTAACTTCTCATGCAAAATCTAGAAGATGAAGATAGAGGTTGATGAAGTATCTCCAACAATGGTCACATAGTGGAGTGGAAGTTTGGCGATGATAGGCATCTAACAACTATCACTCGATGAAGCTGAGTTGGATGGAGGCAAAGCACGTCTTAAGGAGCTTCTTCTAATAAATACTAATTTTTTAGATGTTTAGAAGTTTTTCTGAATGAATATATTAATTATATTTCAATAAAATAATCTGAAATTTTCAAGTTGATCATAGTGATGTAAGATGATATCAAGTAAAATTTTAATATTTTTCAAAGAATACAATTTTTTACAAATAATTATTAGATAAATAATTACATGTGATTAGTTGATGAAATTGAGGTATGTAAATGCCAAATGAATTATATGAGACTAACAAAGATTATGGGAACTTAAATTTATGAAAACTATCATTAGTTTAAAGATTACTCAAGTTTAAACCACATAAAATAATGTTTCAATGTCGTGATGGCAATTGCTGAAATTTGGATGTTCAAGAAGATCTATGAACAACATTTATGATCTTGAAGGTTGTTCTTAGATGTGCACAACGTGGACACTCTCTAACTTCTCATGCAAAATCTAGAAGATGAAGATAGAGGTTGATGAAGTATCTCCAACAATGGTCACATAGTGGAGTGGAAGTTTGGCGATGATAGGCATCTAACAACTATCACTCGATGAAGCTGAGTTGGATGGAGGCAAAGCACGTCTTAAGGAGCTTCTTCTTCAGATTTGCATAGCAAAAGGAGTCTCATATTATATTTGGAATGTTATGAAGAGGCTACAATTAGTCTTTTGACAAACGATCATGTTCTCAACGATGATGCATTCATCAATCAACTAGAGATGATTTCCTGAAAGAATTCATAATTTTTATATCTGAAATATTTGGTCAATTGCTAACAATGATCTGCAATTGTCATTTACGAATATTTCATTGATGATTGAGCACTCCCAACTTAATTATTGACTAGTATTCTATAAGAAAATCGTGGAGTTAAAATAGAATAGATAATGAATTTTGGTGTTTGTAAGATTAAAAACTTTGCTCATCATGTAGCTGAGAGATGATTAGCTAATTACTAAAATACCCTTGAAGTAGTAAGCTAATGACCACGTTACCTTCTCTTAATGTGGAGGTATTTTTCGATATTATTTTGTCAAAGTGTCATGTCTACATTTTAGTCCCACATTGATTTTATCTAGAAGTTTGAGAAGAATATAATTGTGCCCTCCTTCCATAGTTTTCTCTTATATAAATAAAATAGTCAAGACCACCTAAGGAGAGGGCCCCACAAAACCAGGTGGTGTGCCCCACATACACACATGTGATGAGATCATACCTTGCCCCACACTTGGTTAGCCCTTGGTGAAGAAGAGTGACATACACATGCTTTAAGTGGGTTCCTTAGCCACTTGAGCCTAATTCGTGGCTCCCTTGTTTGTGCTTCCCACTCATGTGTGGCACCCTCGGGGTCAATTGCTGAGTGCCACCTAGTTAGTGGGTCATCTTTATTTTTATATTATTTATTTATTTTAACTTAAAAATATAAATCATATAAAATTACATAATTAACTAAAAATCTATATTGTTCACATAAAAACCTATTTTCTTGATTTAATATAAATATAAAATTATTTAGTATGAGTTAATATGTAAAATACATTATTAATTAATTACTAATTCATGATAATGGAGACTTATTAAAAACCAAACTTAAGTATGGTACTGAATACCTCAAAGCCAATGCCCACAGAGCCCAACTGTGTGCAGCAGTTGACGATGAGGCTGAGCATTCTCACGTTACGAGAGACAGCCACACAGTTAACCTAGAGGAATCTGCTGTACAAAGAGAGCGCACAAGCATAGTGTTTTGTCCTCGCTAGAGCAGAGAAGACAGTGTTGAGAGCGGAGATAGGCGGTGGTAGCAGCCGCCGCGTGTCGAGCAATTTATCGAACGGCTTCTGTGGATCCTTGGAACTAAACTTATCTTACAGACATAGCCCCGGACGTGATCACCATGATGACAACGATGACGCAGGAAGGGTAGCGGGGCAGACGGCGGCCGTACAGAGGGATTTATGGTTCGAATCGCGGGGACCATGGCCGTCCTCGACCGGCGCACCCACGGAATTCAAAGCTTCCGCATGGAAAACCTAATCAGCTCGAGATGAAACAATGGCAGAGACCACGATCCGCCATGGAGGAGAGCTTGGAGGAGGATTGACTGCCTATAGACTGCGAGATCGACGAGACAAAGAGATTCCCCAGTCCTTTCCATCTCCTTCCTCGTCCGTCTCCTTCACCGGCAGCAGCTCCCCCATCGCCTCTTTCCGCCGCCTCCATCACGTCGGCCTCCATCTACATTCCACTCGAGAGCATCCTCTGAGCTACCAGAGCCTCCATGCGGCAGAGGGCCAAGCTGGAAGGCTAGCGCGGGGGTATCTGTCTGGAGAAGTATCCACGTAGGATAGTTGACGCAGAGGTTTCAGGGCTAGGAGAAGTCAACGGGTTGTCGGCAGCGCATGATGTCTGTTTGTCTATGGCGAAAGTGAAGCTGATGCCAGCAAGAGAGGAGGCTAACCGTACAAACGGAAGGATAGAGGAAATGGACAGAAATAGCGATGTACGGGGAGATCCGGCAGCTGTCCTCGTCGGTGCGACGGCCGTGGCAACAGAATCTTGTCAACTGACGCGGCCAAAAGCTCGCTATAAAATGTGGCGGCTCGCCGGAGCGGCGGATCAAATTCTCCGCCGTCGTCGGAGAAGATGGCATCTCCTCAGCCGGCGGCCGTGCTCCTCGTCTTCTTCTTCTTCTTCTTCTTCTGCTCTACGCTGGCCCCCTTCATCGTCCTCCCCTGCGCCGCCGACAGGGGTCACAGCATAGGCGCCGAGCTCCTCCGCGGTGACTCACTCGATGACTCCATGACGACGTCGGAGAAGGTGAGATCCGCCGTGCGCCGCTCCGGTGAGCGCGTAAGGTACTGGGCCTCACTCGCGAAGGGGTACGACCCCTCGCGTGAGTCGACGGTCTCCCTGACGGCGAAGCTCGCCCCCGCCACCTTCGAGTACCTCATGGAGATCTCACTGGGAACTCCGCCGGCGACCGTCCTCGTCGTCCCCGACACCGGCAGCGATCTCATCTGGACGAAATGCGCCTCCTGCCGCAATTGCACCGGCGAGGGCTTCAACCCTCGGAAATCCTCCTCCTACAAGCACCTCCGGTGCGACTCTCGGCCCTGCACGGTACTGGAGACCATGGCCCGCTGCGGGCTCCGCCACAACTGCGACTACGCGCTTTCCTACGGCGATGGGTCCTCCTCCGCCGGCGTCCTCTCCCGCGAGACGTTTATCTTCAGCTCCACCGGCGGCCGCAATGTCTCCTTCCCGAAGGTGGTCTTCGGGTGCAGCCACAGGGTGGGGGGAGCCTTCAATGCCGGCATCCTCGGTCTCGGGAGGGGCCCGCTGTCCCTCATCTCTCAACTGGGCGGCGCTGCTGGCGGGAAGTTCTCCTACTGCTTGGCACCCATCACGGACAGCCGCGCCGCCAGCTACTTCAACCTCGGGTCGGCGGCGGCAGTGGACGGCGCCAACGTAGTCACCACCCCCATCGTCTCCCCAAACGGGTTTTCATCCTCCTTCTACTACCTATCCCTGCATGAGGTCACTGTCGAGGCGGTCAGAATTCCGGCGGAGGTAGATATCATCATCGACTCCGGCACCGCCGTCACGTTTCTGCCCGACGGCGTGGTCAACGCCTTGGTGGCGGCGCTATCGACGAAGATCCCGGCCCCACGGGTCCACGATCCGGAGGGACAGTTCGAGCTCTGCTATCGGGTTGGGTCAACGTCGGCGGCGACGGCGGCGTTTCCGGAAGTCGTCTTCGGGTTCGGCGGCGGGAAGGTGGCGCTGAAGCCGGCGAACATCTTCGTGACGTCGGAGGACGGCGTGGTGTGCCTCTCCGTCCTGCCGTCACCCAGCCCGGCCTTCGCCATCTTCGGGTTCCTCGCCCAGCAGAATTTCCATGTAGGATATGATCTCGTGAAGAACACAGTCTCTCTCGCGCCGGCGGATTGCGCCCACCTCCGACTGAGGAAGGCGTCCAGGGGTAAACATTGACTCTCACACGTTGGCTTCGGGCAATTACCACTAATGCTGCGCCATGCTCGATATTACTTGGCTCGATATTCTTGAGAATGTTCGGGAAAGTGCTCACCGTAACACTTGGCTAGGAATTAATTGCATCATCATCTCCGAACTATAATCAAAAGGTGACTCTCCAAAGTTGCCATCTTTCCGAAAAAGAAATTTAAATAATATCTTGGCCTGCAAAAGCAGGTTTTATTATTGCAATCTAATGCTAATCTAGATTTTTTTATTTGGGTCTCCAAATATGTCATCAAAGGCTATTAATTAACGATAAAATTAATCTTTTATAAATGTGAAGCTGTGGAATTTCTACAATGAAAATCGTTGTATTCATTATGATTTTTCATCCCCACTAAAATATTTTGAAGTAATATCTTGTTTTTCTGTTTGAAGTAAATAGCCTTCAAAAGTCAACAGTTTGGTTGATATATTTCCATGTCCAAATAGTCATCAAATTACTACAACGCTTTAAAGATATATTATGTGGGCTCTATTAAACATACAAGTAAGTGAATATTCTAGATCATTATTTAATTATAAAGGCAATTATTTTTTAATAATTTTTTTTTGATGAAGATGCCTTCTTTGAGGACTCCATGTTGCACAGCCAGCAGTAAGTTTATCAACCACAGAAAAACCTATTAAAACATTATTAAAATATATTGCATCTTATGGGTCAAACACGAAGCACCATGCAAAGTGTACACAAAATTATCAAACATGTGAGTCAATAACATAAATTCGTCAATGTATTGTTTTTTGACTCTTTTAAAAGTCATATCCAATAATATATTTTTATAGAATTTAGAAAAGTCAAACTGGAAAAAATAAAAAATCTTCTGGTCTCATTTATGGCTTTATAAGAAAAATTCGTCCATCTAGAGCCTAGGGTGAGACCCATCCTCTATAACGCACGTTCCATTATCTTCTCTCTCTCTCTCTGATCTGCTTTAAGAACTCGCACGTGAGTACGTTCGGGGGCGGTGGCGGAGGCGGGCGTGGACGCAGCGAAGGCCGGTCCCACCCGTTGACACCCTTCAAGCCGACAACCTTGTTACCATTCATCATATAATAAGCAAGCAAGTTCACACCCGACAACTTTAAAAAGTCAACGTTACAGTACTATAACGTGCATGCGCGCCCTCTATGGGGCGTCGCCTTATTTAAGGGGAAGAGGGGCCCTGCGCCGCCGTCGAGCGCGGAGGCGCCGCCCTGTTCCGGCGGTCCTCCGGCAGGCCCAGCTGCCGCAGACCGAATGCCGTCTTCTCAGTCGTCCTTCCCCGTGGTAGCCTCGTACTGCTCCTTGCCGCAGCATCGACAGTAGTAGCGGTACCTATAGCCGTACCTATAGTAGTAGCGGTACCTATAGCAGCAGCGGTAGCGGCAATATGGTCGGTTCGGGTAGTAGCCGCTTTGGTCGACGGAGGTCTCTGCATGGGAATGAAAAAGTCTCTGCGTTAGCGTGAGAAACTTTGGGAGCTCCTCAAACTTGGAGTCTCAGCAGCATGGGGACAACAGCGATGCTGGGGGGAGGGGAGAACGAACCTGTTTCCGTGTCCAAGGTTTCCGTGGCGTCGACGACGGCGGAGACTAGGAGCATGGCGATCAGGAGGAAGGCCATCAGGGGCAAAGCCTTGGAAGCCATCCCGACGGAGAAGAAGAGGGAGAGGAGGATGAGGTGCCGAGAAGACGCTGATGCGCTGCCCTGTTTATAGTGAACCGGGCACTGTGGAGGGCAAGCTCCGAACTCTCTTAGAGTCGGGCAAAGTGGTTGGGAAGTGCCCTTCTCATTAACGCAGAGAGCGAGAGGGAGAGAGAGAGGGGTAGACAGGGTAGAGCAGAAGAGCAATAGCCTTATCTTCTCTGAGAAGACGTGCACAGACTGATTGACGGTGGCCTCCGCGCGGAGCTCCGCCGTTGGCGCGATATGATCTTCAGCAGAGCAGTTCCTCATTCTGTGATGAATCGGACAGTCAATGAATTCCCCGCGTGATCCAACGACCATTCTAAGAGATACCACGAATGCCACCCGCAGTGAATCGGCGCACAAGGCAGCCTATTATCAATCACCCTCCCAAATTTCCATCTCTCTTACTCTCTCTCGCTCTCTCTCTCTGAGGGTGTTGGGGACATATGCTGACGGCGGGGGATATCAGATCCGGACTTTGAAGAGGTCTTTGAGGCTTCAGTAGGCCAATGCTGTGACTCGCCTGCTGTTGCTAAGGAACCATCTGACGTGATCTCATTTGGACCCCTGGGCCTATACGTATGGAGCAGCCATTCACGTCCATCCTCCTCAGACGAAGCCTCCGCCTACCATTAGATGATCATCGGGACCTCCCTCTTCTGGCCGTTCCATTAGTTTTTGGTCTACGCCGGGGGGGAAGGGAGACAAGGAGGTGGTTTCTCAACCCAGCCACGTTTGTCAACGGGATTAATGCAGGATGCCGTGTAGCGGTTTCCCACTTCAACGTTGGCGAGCCCTCAAAAGTGGGGCATTCGAGTACACGTGAAGGTCGATGGTGCACTTGGGCAATCACTAGAGGAGGGTGAGCACAGAAGACTGGTGCACACAGTGTGAAACGTTGGAGGTCTGTGTGGGGTGCCACGTGGGGATAAGATAAAACTAAGACTCGCTTCGGACAGGGAGCAGGAAGGGCCGGGCTTAGTCAATTCTTGGACCAAGCACGGGAAACAGGACCAATCAGGGATTCTCTGCACATATAAACTAAGACTCGGTCTGAACTTGTCAATTCTTGGACTCAGTTTTTGAATCCCAAGCCGGGGAAAAAGGGACCAACCAAGGCTTCTGTGCACACTTGTTCTCTACCATCTTGATGCTTCATAGACATTTGGTTTGCTCACCTAGAATCAATCTGCTTTGCATAGCACCTCAATGGCTTTGTGTGCGTTTACTGACCAGTACACTAGGCACCCACTTCAGCCTACTCCATAACCCTCACGTTTATACATCTCATCTACGAAGATTAGGGATGCTTCGACGGGCTTTCTTTTTTCGCCACCTCTTTTCAGAACTCGAAGATCTATGAACAACATTAAATGAATTCAAGAGAGTTATGTAGGCCAACAAAAAAATGAAACACTTTTATCAATCTATTCTTCTCGAAATTTTGAACAACTTATGACAGATCAAATGAAAGTTGAAGATGTTGATAACTTCGTTCTATATTGATTACCTATTCTTATTGTGATTTGTGATATGTGGACTAGTTGAGAAATTTATACCGTATTAATAATACGATTATATAGGGCTTTGATGCACATATGGCATGCTTGCGATGAGGACATCGAAGACTATTAGTTCTTAGGGTTCTAGATATAGTGATTTGAGGCTCGTGGAACTTGGTAATAGGAAGGGTTCCTAATCTTAAGAAAATTAGATATATTCTAACTCTCAAATATATTCGCAACCCTTTTCATAATAGTTAATGTAATGTTTCATAAATAAACCGATCTCTTTGTTGTAGGTACTTGGATGACATTTAAAGAAGTATTTAGAAGAACATAAAAAACATCCTTGGGAAGTGTTCAACAAGTTATTGACACATCAACTATTCCTCAACCCCACGGAGTGCGACTTTGTGCTAGAATAAACAGCTTTCCTTGACTACATTGTAGGGAGAGATTTTGTGTAGATGGACCCATCAAAGATTTGTGACATCAATAAATAGTCTGCATTGAGAAAGGTCTAAGAGTTTCAGTCCTTCCTTAATTTAGACAACTACAAGTACAAATTTGTCCAATGATATTCACAATTGACAACACCCTTAGATGATCTATTGAATAAAGAAGTAAAATGTATTCGATAGGAAAATGAGAAAGAGATTTTGATCAACTCAAAGACAAAATCATTACCGAATTGGTCCTATTGGTTGTCATACTTTAAATGACTTTTTAAAGTACATATTGATGTATCATATTTACCAATCGATGAAGTCAATGTAGGAAGGAAACGATGGCCATAGAGCCCAGGTTAGGAGTATAGGCTGAGGGACAGAATATCCTGGTAGGTGGGATAATACAGTGATAATGTGAGATGATACCCCTTCTTGGACAATAGTCCTCTATAGAGAGAGAGAGAGAGAGAAAAAGTGGTCGGATAGGTGACGTAGAGGTGATGTCATGATACTATAGATAGGAGATGGAAGCTTCTGTACCATTCGATTTTGAAGGAAGAAGAAGGGATATCACGATGGGGTGGTAACACTGTAGCTCATTATGACTTATAAAGACAGGGAAGAGTCAAGGGAGATAGAAGACTCAATAGGAGAGAGGGAGAGGAGAGCCCTAAGAGACCTTCCACAAGGACATGGAAACACATGTAAGTGGGCGGACGGATCTAATTGTATACTAGTGCACACATGTATGATAGGAGCATGTACTAGAGGCATGTGAGGGACCTTCAATGAGAAGCTCTAGAGTATAATGTTAGGGACAAAATCTTGTTCCAAGTCAATGTTACGTTCTACAAGACAACATTACTAGTCTACCAGAATATCCCTGGTACCTTTGTTTGATAGACATGTTGAGATTGTGGCACGCATAAGCAAAATAGCCTACTGCCAAGAAGATTGGCAATCTATCTAGTCTTTTATATTTTGATGTTGAAGATGTATCAGGCATAATAACACATTGTCTTCAATGGGCACCACTAATGGTGTGAAGCTACATCATGTAGGCCAAGGCTAGGTATAGGTACAAGTAAATCAATGAAGGAGGGCGATTTCACTCAAATCATCACATGTACTGCATGGTCAAGTGGAAGCAAAGTCTGACAAAAAATGTGACAATAGCACAATGTCGACCTATGGTAGTCTGATAGCCTCATCAATAAGTTCCTATAGGAAAATCCCTAAGCAATGACATTGAATTCATGACATGGGAGAGAGGATGTGTCACCCCTACCTTTATTAAATCCTATGTCTGGGAATGAATTTTGATTGTGGTATGAGAGTATGCGAAAATCCATGTGGAGCACATGACAATTATGTGTCACGGCACACAGAGAAGCCGCATGTATAAGAAGTGTAGTGGTAGTGTGCAGCATAAGCCAACATGGCACGTGCAAATGCATGCATGGCGCACACAAAAGAGCTCCGGAGGTCCCCACAGTGGCTCCTGGGAATTGAGGACGGTGGAATGGTCAGCATGGCGATAGGCCTGCAAAGGTGTGCAAGACGAGGCAATGGTATGTGATGACAACCCTTGGACGGAGGCGTCAAAACACGAACTGGTTTAATAAATAAACCTGTCTCGTACAAACTCTGGGCCGTGAACGGCTGAGAGATTGGAGAGAGAGAGAGAGAGAGAGAGAGAGAGAGAGAGAGCGAGACCGCTCAACGAAAATAAAAACCTAGAGAGAGGGAATACAATCACCAAGACCTCTCCAGTCTTGGGGTCGCTGATGCGAGATGGCGAGTCTCCACTCCACACGGAGTTCTTCATGAGGTTCCTCCGACCTCCTCTTTTACTGGCCACTCGACTCCTCTTCACAGCCGAAGTCCTCTGGTGTCGGCGACCGCCTCCTATCTCACTCCGATCGAGTCCGACGGGACCTAAGCCTTGCCGTGCTCCATCCCTGTCGGGTCTGCCAAGTGCAGAAATTTGGGGCCAGACCATGAGCCTGCATCTCATCATACATTTCCTTGGCGGCAGCAACTCTTCCAACCCTGAATAGCCCCTTTATCAAGGAACTGTATGCGGCGCAGTTGGGCTGTAAGCCTTTGCTCCTCATTTCCTTCAGAAGAACCATCGCCTTGTTGATCTGTCCATTTCTACAGTACCCATTGATCAGTATGGAATAGACGACGACATTAGGCTCGGGGCCGTTGCGAATCATGCAATCAAGGAGCCTGCACGCGTCCTCCATCTGACCCAGTAAACAGTACCCGTTGATTAGTGAGCCATATGACACGGTATCAGGCTTCTCTCCTCTTTCGATAATCAGGTCAAAGAGCTCATGGGCTCTCCTGACATCCCCTTCCTTGCAGAGGGCATCGATCAGTATGTTCCATAGGAGAACATTGGGGGAGATCCCCTTGTCAACCATTTCATTCAAAAGCTCGATAGCTCTTTCCCATTTTCCCGAAGAGCAGAAGCCGTTGATCAAACAATTATAACTGGTGATATTATGGGGTACACCGACCTTGTCCATCTCTTCTAAGAGAGCCTCGACGTCCCTGAATCTGCCACCCTTGCAGAGCCCATCCAGCATGCAGCTGTAGGTGAATATATCAGGCTTCAATCCTTCACGCTTCATCTCCCTGAATATCTCTGTAGCCTCATCAAGTCTCCCATTCTTGCAGTACCCATCGACTAGTATAGAAAAACTGTCAGTGGTCGGTTGGACGCCAGCGCTCCTCATGGCCTCGAGGATTTTCCCCGCGATCTCGACGAGGCCCATCAGACAGTAGCCACGCATCAGTATGTTGTAGGAAAAGGCGTCGGGCCGTTCCCCTCTCGTACCCATTAGATCGAACAGCTTCTGGGCTTCTCGGACTCTGCCGTGTTTGCACAGAGAATTCAGCAGTGTGTTGAATGTCACAATGTTCGGGGAAATCCCCCGGCCAACCATCCCCGTGAAGATCTTCATGGCGTCTTCCCAACGGTTGGAAATGGAGAATGAATGGATGATGAAGTTGTATGTGATCAAACTAGGGGAGGTCCCCCTCGCAGCCATCTCCTCGAGTAGCTCCACAGCCTTGTCAACATCTCCCTCTCTGCACAAGTAGTTGATGACCGTGCTGTAGGCGACGATATCAGGTTCGGAAAAACTATCCTCCGCCCTCATGGACTTGAGGAGCTCGAGAGTCATGCCGGTTTTCCCTGTTGTGCAGATCCCCTTGATCATTATATAAATAGGTTATGACGTCTGCAATGTAGCCCATCTTGGCCATCCTTTTTGCTCCACCAGCCTACCCCTCTACTCACAGGGCATTGATGAGATTGTTTAATGTCCGCGTACGTGGTTGTAGAGTGAAGTGGCTTATTAATTGCTATATAATAAATTACATATGTTTAAAATTTATAAAACTAATAAATACTAATTTTTTAGATGTTTAGAAGTTTTTCTGAATGAATATATTAATTATATTTCAATAAAATAATCTGAAATTTTCAAGTTGATCATAGTGATGTAAGATGATATCAAGTAAAATTTTAATATTTTTCAAAGAATACAATTTTTTACAAATAATTATTAGATAAATAATTACATGTGATTAGTTGATGAAATTGAGGTATGTAAATGCCAAATGAATTATATGAGACTAACGAAGATTATGGGAACTTAAATTTATGAAAACTATCATTAGTTTAAAGATTACTCAAGTTTAAACCACATAAAATAATGTTTCAATGTCGTGATGGCAATTGTTGAAATTTGGATGTTCAAGAAGATCTATGAACAACATTTATGATCTTGAAGGTTGTTCTTAGATGTGCACAACGTGGACACTCTCTAACTTCTCATGCAAAATCTAGAAGATGAAGATAGAGGTTGATGAAGTATCTCCAACAATGGTCACATAGTGGAGTGGAAGTTTGGCGATGATAGGCATCTAACAACTATCACTCGATGAAGCTGAGTTGGATGGAGGCAAAGCACGTCTTAAGGAGCTTCTTCTAATAAATACTAATTTTTTAGATGTTTAGAAGTTTTTCTGAATGAATATATTAATTATATTTCAATAAAATAATCTGAAATTTTCAAGTTGATCATAGTGATGTAAGATGATATCAAGTAAAATTTTAATATTTTTCAAAGAATACAATTTTTTACAAATAATTATTAGATAAATAATTACATGTGATTAGTTGATGAAATTGAGGTATGTAAATGCCAAATGAATTATATGAGACTAACGAAGATTATGGGAACTTAAATTTATGAAAACTATCATTAGTTTAAAGATTACTCAAGTTTAAACCACATAAAATAATGTTTCAATGTCGTGATGGCAATTGCTGAAATTTGGATGTTCAAGAAGATCTATGAACAACATTT
>CACVBZ020000038.1:0-32214 GCA_902729315.2 Spirodela intermedia
GGACTGCACGGCGCGCAGCGCGGTGAGGGAGTGGTCGCGCGCGGGTGACAGCTCGGCTTTGACGCATCCGTGCAGATAGGCGGCGCTCGTGCCGAAAACCGTGACGTCCTGCTCGCCGGCGATGCGCCACAGCCGATCCTGCTCTGGGTACGTTGGGCTGCCGTCGTACAGCACGCACGTTGCGCCGGTGAGCAGACCGGAGACGACGATCGTCCACATCATCCAGCTGGTCGACGTGTGCCAGAAGAACCGGTCGCCGGGACCCAGGTCGACGTGCAGCCCGAGGAACTTCAGATGTTCCAGGAGCACGCCGCCGTGTCCGTGCACGATCCCCTTCGGCACCCCCGTCGTACCTGACGAGAACAGCACCCACAGGGGATGGTCGAAGGGAACGGGGTCGATGCCACCGGTACCCGGCGTCGCGATGGCGTCCGCCCAGTCGGTCGCGCCGGCAACGGTGCCGGGTGAACCGACCAGGACGGTGTGACGAAGCGAGGGCAGCGACGCGCGAAGCTCGTCGACGGCACCGGAGCGGTCGTGAACTCGCCCGCCGTAGGTGTAGCCGGCGGTCGCGATCAGGACCGTGGGTTCCAGCGGCGCGAATCGGGCGATGACGCTCGGTGTGCCGAACTCCGGGCCGCAGATGGCCCAGAGCGCGCCGATACTGGCACTCGCCAGGAACGCAACGACTGCCTCCGGCACGTTCGCGAGGTAGCCGACGACCCGGTCTCCGCGCCCCACGCCGCACGCCCGCAGGTACTGGGCGAACCCGTTGACCTCGCGGGCCAACCGTTCCCTGCTCCAGACGTCTGCCGGTCCGTCCTCGTGCAGGGCGATGAGTGCGGGGGTGTCCGACTCGATGGACAGCACGTGGGCCGCATAGTTCAGCTCAGCGCCGGGGAACCACTCGGCGCCCGGCATGTTTCGGTCGCTCAACGTCGCTCGCGCGGGGCTGGCGTACTGCACACCGAAGAATTCCGATACGGCTTCCCAGAATCCGGCGAGGTCGTCCACCGACCACGCCCACAGGTCCTGATAGGTGACGAAATCCAGGTTCTTCTCGCGCCCCAACCAGTCCAGGAACGCATTGAGTCGCGAGGCGCCGATCCCCTCGGTGGCGGGCGACCACAGCAGATCAGAAGGGGAGTCCGTCATGGCGCCAGTAGACCATACATTAACGACGATAGTAAATAATAACGATATTTTATTGACATCTCGGCTGCGACGTGATGATCTGGTTGCCATCACTCGCCCGATCGAAAGGCCTCACTATGCGGCTGGCTTCAGTAGCCGGACGTGCCGTCGTCATCACCAGTTCGGACCCCGGCCAGGACGTCCGTGGGGTTGACGTGGCAAACGCCAGTAACGGCCAGTTCGGGCCGTCCATCGCGGATCTGTACCGCGACTGGGCAAGTTTTCGTGATTGGGCGGCGACCGGCCTCGGGTCAGATGTTCGCGCGGACGTCATCGACATGGCCGCGCTGGAGAATCCGTCGCCGGCGCCGAGCCAGGTCTTCGCGATCGGCCTCAACTACCGCGATCATGCCGCCGAGGCGGATCTCACGGCCTCCCGCGATGTTGTCCCCCCGACCTTCACAAAGTTCAACTCGTCCCTCGCCGATCCGTTCACGGCAGTTGAGCTCCCCAGCGACAAGGTCGACTGGGAAGCCGAGCTGGTGGTCGTGATAGGTCGGTACGCCGACCATGTGTCCGCGACCGACGCGTGGTCTCATGTGGCCGGTGTGGCCGTGGGGCAGGACTACTCGGAACGCGCCGTTCAGATCGTCGGTGCGGTGCCACAGTTCTCGTTGGGAAAGTCCTATCCCGGTTTCGGGCCGGTCGGACCGTGGCTGGTCACCCCGGACGAGGTCCCGGATCCCGATGACTTGGCCCTGACCTGTGAGATCAACGGCGAACCGGTTCAGCAGGGCCGCACGGCGGCGATGGTCTGGTCGGTTCCTGATCTGATCTCCACCCTGTCGACCGTGTGTCCGCTGGCCCCCGGCGACGTCATATTCACCGGAACGCCCTCCGGAGTCGGCTATTTCCGGACGCCTCAACGGTTTCTGAGCCACGGCGACGTCGTCGTCACCAGAATCGACGGCGTCGGCGAGATCCGCCAGGAGTGCCAGGCTCGCGCATAGCCCGACGCCAGCGACAAGGAGAATCCATGCCCCTGCACCGACTGTCATCGATCACCATCGGGGTTCCTGACGTCACCGGCGTGTCGTCGTACTACGCGGACTTCGGGCTCGAGCAGATCTCGCCCGGCAGGTTCGCGACCCAGGACGGCGGTGAGCAGCTCCGCGTCGAACATGCTTCGTCGAGAAAGCTGTTGGGGATCGATTTCGGCGTGGACAGCGACGACGACCTGGAAGAAAGTCGCTCGAAGTCTGACCAGATTCGGTGTATGCCGTGGAGCGTTCGCCCGGGTCGGTGACCGCCGTCAGGCCCGTGACCGGCGTGCGGGCCGCGTTGAGGATCGCACCACACACTCAGTCAGGTGGCGGCGCCGGTACGCCTGGTACAACCGTCCGGGACGCCGTCGACCGGCAATGACGGAAACCGACTGCATACTGCGCACAGGTACGGTGCGTCCGAGGAAACTCGGCCGCACGTCGTCGTCGGATCGACCGACGCGGAGGCCTCCGCGGATTCTTCGTCAGGCGGGCTGGGCCTCAAGGTCAGCGACGAGATCCCCGGTCTGGCCGCGTTCTTGCGGTGCTCGACCGACCACCACAATGTGCTCGTACAGGCGGCGCCGGTGAGCTTCCTGCACCACACCGCCTGGGAGGTCGACGATATCGACGAAGTGGGCCGGGGTGCGATGGCCATGCTCGAAGACCACCCCGAGCGCCACGTGTGGGGCTTGGGCCGCCATCACATCGGGTCGAACTTCTTCTGGTACCTGCGTGATCCGGCCGGCAACTTCGCCGAGTACTACTCGGACCTCGACGATCGTCGACGAACAGTTGTGGAAACCCGAAGCGGTGCAGGGCGCCCGCGGGTTGTTCAACTGGGGCCCACCGCCCCCGCCGTCGTTCATTCACCCCGAAGATCTGGCCGGACTGATGACCGGAGCGCATTCAGATCGCTGATCGGCGTGAAGTTCACTGACCAAGTGTCACGCACAGTTGAATATCGGACGTCCAGCGGTGGCGCCAATTACAGAGCGCTTCCGTTTGAAAGTCGTTGTTAGAAACAGATTTACGCGATCGCGTGAATACTGTGCAGGGCAGCTGATTTCCTGCACTGCTACCGGATTCCAAGAAAAAGTGGTTGCGCCATTCGGTTCGCTGTGCGTACACTCGCTCGCATGCCGCACACTGTGATCTGGTTCACGATGTGCGAAAGCGACGAAAGGGTCAGCCAAAGATGACTGCCATTCGCTCCAACCCGGTAGCAATCGTGCGAGTCCTGCTGGAAGCCATCGATGGTGGCGATCTGGATGCCATCGATCACGTGGTCGCCTCCGATGTGCATTTCCGGTTCGGCAACGCCGAACCGACCGACACCAAGGCAAACTTTCTGGCCTTTGCCGGTGGCTTCCTCAAAGCGCTCGCCGGCATCCGGCACGAGGTGGTCGAGTTATGGGCGGTCGACCACAGCACGGTGGTGGCGACGATGGACGTGCACTACACGAGGCTTGACGGAAAGCACCTGACACTGCCCTGCTGCAATATTTTCGGCGTTCGTGACGGACAGATCTGTGACTACCGGATCTACATGGACGCCACCCCCGTCACCGAGGCCGGGTGACCTGATGGCCTGGACGGACGCCAAGCCGCTGAAACCGCTCGGGGGAGCCGGCGGAATGATCGCCTTCTCCGTGGACACCTTCATCACGATGTTCAAACCGCCTTTCGCATGGCGAGAGTTCCTTGAGCAGACCGTTTTCGTCGCGCGGGTCGCTCTGTTACCGGCGCTCATCTTGTCGATTCCCTACGTCGTGCTGACGGTCTTCACGTTCAACGTGCTGCTGGTCGAATTCGGCGCCGCCGATTTCTCGGGAACGGGTGCCGCGATCGGCGCAGTGAACCAAATCGGGCCCTTCGTCACCGTGCTCGTTGTGGCGGGAGCCGGAGCAGCGGCGATCTGCGCCGACCTGGGCGCCCGTACGATCCGGGAGGAACTCGACGCGCTGCGGGTGATGGGTATCGATCCCATGCGCTCGCTGGTCGTGCCACGAGTCCTCGCCGCGACGTTGGTCGCACTCCTGCTGTCATCGCTGGTGACGCTCACCGGCCTGACCGGAGGATTCCTGTTCTCGGTGTTCTTCCAACATGTCACCCCGGGGGCGTTCGTCTCGAGTCTGACGTTCATCACCGGACTGAGTGATGTGTTGATCTCGATGGTGAAAGCGACGCTGTTCGGACTCACCGCCGGTCTTGTCGCCTGCTATCAGGGTGTGAACGTGCGTCTGGGTCCAGCGGGGGTCGGTAACGCCGTCAACGAGACAGTCGTCTTCTCGTTCGTTCTGCTCTTCGTGATCAACATCGTGGTCACCGCGATCGGATTCGAGATTGCACAGTGACCACCATCGCGGGACTGAGGTTCAACAGGACCAGGGGAGTCCTCCATGACTGGCACACCGCCTGGCGTCAGGTCGGGGACCAGACCCGGTTCTACGGTCTGACACTCAGGTCGGTCGCCGATGTCTTCGTGCACTACCGGGCGGAGCTCCTGCGCCAGATTGCCGTGATGAGCTTGGGTACCGGTGCGTTGGCGATGATCGGCGGAACCGTCGCTGTCATCACCTTTCTCAACGTATCGACCGGTGCCATCGTCGCGGCACAGGGATTCAACCAGTTCTCCGAACTGGGGACGCAGGCTCTCACGGGCTTTGCCTCTGCATTCCTGTTCACCAGATTGATCGGGTTGGGAACGGCGGTCATCGCCTTTGCCGCCACCCTCGGTGCCGGCGCGACCGCGCAACTGGGCGCGATGCGGATCAACGAGGAGATCGACGCACTCGAGGTGATGGGGATCCGATCGGTGGCCTACCTTGCGTCGACCCGGGTGGTGGCCGGAGTGATAGTGGTCATCCCGCTGTACTCCGTGTCGTTGATCATGGGCTACACGGCAGCGCGGTTCGGAACCACCGCTTTGTACGGTCAATCAACTGGTGTCTACGACCACTACTTCTCCACATTCCTGATTCCGTCCGACGTCATCAACTCGTTCGTCACGGTGATCATCCTGTGCGTCGTGGTCATGCTCATCCACACGTACTACGGCTACAACGCCTCCGGCGGGCCGGCAGGTGTCGGTGAAGCAGTCGGTCGGGCGACCCGTACCTCGCTGCTGGCCGCAGGTTTCGTCATCCTCTTCGTGACTCTGGCGCTCTACGGCCAAACCGGCAACGTCAACTTCGCGGGGTGACAGGGATGTTCGCAACGAGAGATCACCATCGCATCCCCTCGGAGTGGCTGGCCGTTGCCCTGGTCGCGGTGATCGTCGCGTCGGTCTGGTTGAGCCTGGCACTCTTCAACAGGTCGTTGAGTCCCACCGTGCGGGTCACCCTTGTCTCCGACCGCTCCGGTCTGGTCCTGGAACCGTACGCGAAGGTCAAGGTCCGTGGAGTCCAGGTCGGTCGGGTGGCCACGGTATCCGGTGGACTCGACCAGGTCAGCGTCGAGCTCGACATCGATCCGGATCAGGTGACGCATCTGCCGGCGAACGTGGAAGCGCGCATCAACGCGACATCGCTGTTCGGATCGAAATTTGTCGACCTCGTCATCCCGGAGGATCCCGAGACCAGACGGTTGTCGGCTGGTGCAGTCCTCAGGTCGCAGAACGTCACGGTTGAGGTGAACACCGTCTTTCAGAACCTGGTCACACTTCTCGACCAGATCGACCCGGCCAAGCTGAATTCTGTTCTGGCGGCGCTGGCCGAAGGGGTGGGCGGACAGGGCGAACGTATCGGTCGAACCGTCACCGAAACCAATGAAGTTCTAGCACAACTTAATCCACGAACCGACCAGCTACGGGAAAACTTCCGCGCGCTTGGTGCGGTGAGCGAGATCTACAGCGTTGCCGCCGACGACATCCTGAGCTCCTTACAGGCCGCCAGTACGACGAGTCAGACTGTCGCAGACCGTGCACGCCAACTCGACGGACTCCTGCTCAATGTCACGGGGCTGTCGAACAGCGGTATCCAGGTTCTCGGTGCCAGCAAGGACGACCTCGTCAAGGCCGTCAATGTTCTGGCACCCACGACGGACCTCCTGATGACCTACAACCCGCAATTGACGTGTCTGCTGGTGGGGGCCAAGACGGCGATGGACAACGGTCTCCCCGAATACACCGGAGGGGCGAATGGCAAGTCCCTGATCATGGATGCGGCCGTGCTGCTCGGCGATGATCCGTACCGGTACCCGCAGAATCTGCCGATCAATGCCGCAAAGGGCGGGCCCGGCGGGAGGCCGGGATGTGGGTCGCTGCCCGACGTTGCCCAGAACTGGCCG
The DNA here is from genome assembly GCA_902729315.2 of Spirodela intermedia. Taxonomy (NCBI): domain Eukaryota; kingdom Viridiplantae; phylum Streptophyta; class Magnoliopsida; order Alismatales; family Araceae; genus Spirodela; species Spirodela intermedia. The sequence continues at coordinate 6,468 of CACVBZ020000038.1, forward strand.
GTCCGGGCCCTGGTCGCAAATACCGGATTCGGCACAGGCCTCGACTACCGACCGAACCCCGGCATCGGATTCCCCGGCTACGCCAACTACTTCCCGGTGACCCGCGCCGTGCCTGAGCCGCCCAGCATTCGGTACCCCGGCCCCCCGGCCCCCGGGCCCGTGCCGTACCCCGGTGCTCCGCCCTACGGCGCTCCCCGGTACGGACCGGACGGGACTCCGTTGTACCCGGGAGTTCCACCGGGCCCCGCGACGCCGCCCTGACCGATATCGCTCAATGACGGAAACATCGCAGTGCCTCGAACAGTGAAGGGACGAAACGACCGTGCGGAAAAGCCTGTCCGGAACAATCATCCGGGTCGCGGCGTTTGTCGTGGTGTGTTCCTTGGGTGCGTTTGCCCTGATCGGCATCTTCGCCCAAGTCCGCTTCACCACTGAGCGGACATACGCCGCAGTGTTCACCACGGTGTCCGGCCTCGACGACGGCAACTTCGTGCGAATTGCCGGTGTCGAGGTCGGAAAAGTGAAATCAATTGCCATCCAAGATGATTCGACGGCGTTGGTCTCGTTCACCGCCGATGACACGGTGGTGCTGACGGAGGGCAGCCGCGCTGTCATCCGCTATGACAACCTCATCGGTGGCCGCTACCTCGCACTGGAGCAGGGCGCCGGACCCACCGTGAGAATGGCGCCCGGGGCTACGATCCCCGTCGACCGCACAGAGCCGGCGCTTGATCTCGACGCGTTGATCGGCGGATTCCGTCCGTTGTTCCGTGCGCTGGATCCCGACCAGGTCAACGCACTCAGCGGACAGTTGATCGCGGCTCTGCAGGGTCAAGGCGCGACGATCGCAGCGGTGCTCACCCAAACTGCCTCTTTGACAAGCACATTGGCAGACCGTGACGAACTGATCGGGCAAGTCATCGTCAATCTGAACACGATGATCGGTTCGCTCGGCGACCAGAGTGAGAACTTCGGTGACGCCGTCGATTGCTGTCGCAACTCATACACGGTCTGGAAGGGCGGAAGCAGGACGTCACGGACGGCTTGGCCTACGCCGACGTGGCCGCCGGATCGATCGCCGACATGCTCGCCGAGGTTCGGCCGCCACTGCAGAAGACGCTGAACGAGACCGACCGCGCGGCAGGCGTCGTGATGGCCGATCACGAGTATGTCGACAATTTGTTGAAGACGCTGCCCGATTCGTACCGAGTCCTCAACCGGCAGGGACTCAACGGTGACTTTTTCAGCTTCTACCTGTGCGACCTCGTCCTGAAGATGAACGGTAAGGGCGGCCAGCCGGTATACGTCAAGGTTGCCGGGCAGGAAACCGGAAGGTGCACACCGCAATGAAACCGTTCCGGGAGAGAAACGCCGTCATCGTCGGCGGTATAGGTGTGATCGTCCTGGCAGGTATCGCTGCGGGGGCATACAAGTTCACCACCCTGGCGTCGTACGTCACCGACGATACCTACACCGCCTACTTCGAGGAGGCAGGAGGGCTCACTGTCGGTGCAGCCGTACAGGTCTCGGGCTATCAAGCCGGCCAGGTACGTGATATCGAGCTGCGCCCTGAAGGAGTGCTTGTCACCTTCAGTGTCGATAACGACATCCGGCTGGGTGAGAGCACCGAGGCCTCGATCCACACCAAGAGCGTGCTGGGGAACAAGGTCGTCGACATCGCACCGCGTGGCGGGGGACAGCTGGGCAACGAGGCCATTCCGCTCGATCGGACGAAATCGCCCTATCAGCTGCCCGACGCCATCGGAGAACTCACCTCGACCATCAGCGGTCTCGACACCCGACAGCTCTCCGACTCGTTGAGCGAGCTGTCGGCCACCCTGAAGGACACCCCGCCGCAGGTGCGATTGGCCGTCGACGGGGTGGCCAGGCTGTCACGGACCATCAATCAGCGTGACGAACAGTTACGTGAGCTACTTGCCGATGCCAGAAAGACCACCGGAGTCCTGGCGGAGCGCACCGACGAGATCGTTCGACTGATCCACGACACCAACTCGCTACTGGCGACGCTTGCGCGCAAGAGCGCGGCGTTGGACACCATCTCCGGCAACATCTCGGCTTTGGCTCAGCAGATACACGGATTCATCGGCGACAACGTCGACACTCGCACCGACGCTGCAAACTCAATGGTGTCCTGACGATCCTGGACAATCGCAAGGCGAGTCAGGAATCCATCAAGGGCCTCGGCACGTATGCAATGTCACTCGGTGAGACCCTGGCCTCGGGCCCGTTCTTCAAGGCGTACCTGGCCAATCTGCTTCCCGGCCAATTCATCCAGCCCTTCGTCGATGCCGCGTTCTCCGATCTCGGACTGGACCCGAGCGTGCTGTCCCCGACCGAACGGGTGGACCCGCCGACCGGCCAACCCGGAACTCCGGCGCTCCCGATCCCGTATCCGAGAACCGGTCAGGGCGGCGAGAGCCGAACCCTGACGCTCCCGGATGCCATCACGAGGCAAGTCCGGTGATCCTCGGTACCCGTACCGCGAGCCGCTACCCGCACCGCCACCAGGTGGTCCGCCACCCGGCCCGCCCGCGCAGGTACCGGGCCAAGGACAGACCGACGTGATCCCCGAGCCGGTGTTCGTGCCGGCGCCGGGAGAGCCGCCGGCACCCGGCGCACCCGAGCCAGTAGGGGAGAACCCATGATGCGCCGACCGACCTTCGGTACCCGCTGGTCACGTCTCGCCCTGGCCGTGACCTTGGCAGTGGTTCTCAGCGGTGGTGCGTATGCGGCGATCCGCGCACTGCAGGAGGCTGGGCGTACGCATATCGTCGCGTACTTCTCCAGTACGAACGGGGTGTTCCCCGGTGACGACGTCCGCATCCGGGGCGTCAACGTAGGCAGCATCGAATCGATTGAACCTGAGCCGGATCGGGTCAAGGTCAGCTTCTGGGTCGATGCCGGATACCAGGTACCAGCCGACGTCATGGCGGTGATCTTGTCACCCACCCTGGTCACCGCGCGGGCCATACAGCTCACGCCGCCCTACCGTGCCGGCGCGCAACTCGAGGACCACGCGGTCATCGATCAGGCGCGAACCGCGGTGCCGGTCGAATGGGACGACTTCCGAAGCCAACTCGAAGTGCTGTCGGACACCTTGCAGCCGACCGAATCCGGTGGGGTCAGCACACTCGGAGCGTTCGTCGACACTGCTGCGGACAATCTTCGTGGCCAGGGACCGGCGATCCGCGAAGCGATCGTCGAACTGTCCCAGTCCTTGTCGGCGCTCGGTGACCACAGCGGCGATACGTTCGGAACGGTCAAGGACCTCGCGACGCTCGTGTCCGCCCTGCAGGGCAGTACCGACCTGATCCGTCAGCTCAACGGGAATCTGGCATCGGTGACGGGCCTGCTGGCCAATGGCCGCGACGAAGTGGGACATGCGGTCGAGGATCTCGGCGCAGTGGTTTCAGAGGTCAGGGACTTCACCGCGGCCAACCGGGAAGCACTCGGCACTTCGGCCGACAAGATCGCGTCGGTTTCTCAGGCGCTCGTGGACAGTCGCGGTGATCTCGAACAGGTCCTGCACATCGCGCCGACCACCTTGGCCAACTTCATCAACATCTATCAGCCGGCGCAGGGCACGCTGTCCGGGGTACCGGTGATCAACAACTTCGCAAACCCGATCTCCTTCGTGTGTGGCGCCATCCAGGCAGCGTCGAGGATGAACGCCGAGCAGTCCTCGAAACTGTGCGTTCAATACCTCGCGCCGATCGTCAAGAACCGCCAGATGAACTTTCTGCCGCTGGGCGTGAACCCATTCGTCGGTGCCAGCGTGCGACCCAACGAAGTCACCTACAGCGAGGACTGGATGCGACCGGACTACATCCCGCCGCCACCTCCGGTCGCCCCGTCGGCCACGCCCGCACCTGCTCCGATGGCAGCAGAGGCGCTTCCGGGGGCGGATGCCCTGCCGCCCCTGCCTCGGTCCGGCGATCCGTCCGCGGGGCTGACCGGAATGATGACTCCGCCCGAGGGAGATCGGTGATGCGCAGAAGTATGATCATCCCGGCCCTGTTCATGGCAGCGGTCACAGCGTCGGGCTGCACCTGGCAAGGCCTCAACTCGCTGCCGCTGCCTGGCACGCAGGGTGATGGGCCTGGCGCCTTCACCATCGCGGTACAACTGCCCGGCGTCCAGCAACATCCAACAGAACTCCCGGGGTTTCGCGTCGGCGTCGTCAACGTGGGCACCGTCACCGACATCCGGCGTCAGGACTGGCACGCGCTGCTGACCCTCCGACTCAACGGTGATGTCAGGCTGCCGGCAAATTCCACGGCCTCGGTCGGGCAGACCAGTCTTCTCGGCTCGCTGCACATCGAACTGGCACCGCCGACGGATGCCCCGTCGGGAACGTTGGCTCAAGGAGCGCTCATCCCACTGGCTGCCGGTACGGCGTATCCCTCCACCGAGCAGACCCTGGCTGCGGCGTCAATGCTCCTCAACGGCGGGGGCATCGGCAAAGTACAGGACATCACCACCGCACTCAGCACCGCATTCGGTGACGGCCGGGCAGACCAGCTGCGCACACTGCTGAAAGAGCTGAACACCTTCACGGCACGGATCGACGAACAGACAACCGACATCATTGCCGCGACCGAGAGCATCAATCGGCTCGCCGATCAGTTCGCCAGGCAACGACCTGTTCTCGACAAGGCACTCGAGGTTATCCCGGAAGGTCTGAAGGTTCTGAACGCCCAGCGCGACAACCTTGTAGAGACGGTGCACAAGCTGGGCCAGTTCAGCGCGCTGGCAGCCGATTCCGTCAACCAGTCCAAGGAGGCACTCGCGCAGAATTTGCGGAACCTCGGACCTGTTCTGCAATCGTTGGCCGACGCAGGTCCCGCACTGACCCGATCACTGAGCCTGTTCACCACGTATCCCTTCGCCAAAGAGACGCTGGAGAAATGGTTCCGCGGGGACTTCGCGAATCTGACCATCGTCGCCGACCTGACACTGAGCCGACTCGACTCGGCGTTGTTCACAGGTACCCGCTTCGAAGGGGACCTCACCGAACTCGAAATGCAATGGGGACGCACGATCGGTCAGCTTCCCAGCCCGTACACGGGCGCCAACCCGTTGTTGGTGCCGTACAAACTCGACCAGGGGCCATAGCATGCATCTGGATAGACGTGTTCGTCTGCAACTGAGCATCTTTGCCGTGATCGCCGTGATCAGCGGCGCCATCATGGGCCTCACCTTCATGGACGTTCCCAGTCGATTCTTCGGTGTCGGTGATTACCGGGTGACAGTCGAGCTGCCCAGTTCCGGTGGCTTGTACGTCAATGCCAATGTCACGTATCGAGGCGTCGATGTCGGCCGGGTGACCGAGGTGCGCCTCAGCGGTGGCGGCGTCGATGCGATCGTGGACCTCAAGTCGGATGTGCCCATACCGGCAGACCTGGACGCCGCGGTGCACAGCCGAAACGCTGTCGGCGAACAGTACATGGAGCTGCTGCCACGTAATTCCGACGGGCCGAACCTCGGAGCAGCAGTGTCATCACCCTTGATCGCACGACGGTGCCGCCTGCACTCAACCGGCTTCTCGATGCGACGAATCGTGGACTGCAGGCGTCCCGGAACGACAACCTGAAGACCGCCATCGATGAGTCGTACACCGCATTCGGCGGGCTGGGTCCGGAGCTGTCACGAATCATCAAGAGCGCGAGCACACTCAGTTCCGATGCGCGCAAGAATCTGGAGTCGATCACGACGCTGATCGACCAGTCTCCTGCACTGCTGCAGACCCAGATCGACACCTCCGATTCGATCGGAGCTTGGGCGGCCAATGTCGCGGACATCACCGGTCAACTCGCCGCCGAGGACGACAGCGTCCGTGCCATCCTCGATACCGGGCCTGCAGCGGCCGATGAGGTGCGTGCACTGTTGGACCGGGTACAGCCGACGTTGCCTGTGCTGCTGAGCAATCTGGTCAGCCTGGGCGATGTCGCCTTGACCTATCAGCCGAATCTCGAACAGCTGCTCGTGCTTCTCCCACCCGGAGTGGAGGTGCTGCAAGGCGCCGGGCTGGCCAACCGGGGGACCAAACAGGACTACAACGGGTTCTTCCTGTCGTTCAACCTGAACGTCAATGTTCCGCCACCGTGCAGCACCGGATACCTGCCCGCGACACAGCATCGACCACCCGCAGCGGTGGACTATCCGGATCGGCCGCAAGGCGACCTGTATTGCCGAGTGCCACAGGATTCCATGATTGCCGTTCGTGGTGCCCGGAACCTGCCGTGCGCGACCAAACCGGGCAAACGTGCGCCGACCGCAGCGATGTGCGCCAGCGAGGAGAACTACGTCCCCCTCAACGACGGGTTCAACTGGAAGGGCGACCCGAACGCCACCCTCAGCGGGCAAGCTGTTCCGCAGCCTCCGCCGGGAACGCCGGGATCTACGGCACCGCCACCACCGGTCGCGGTCGCCGAATACGACCCACTGACCGGCGGATACATCGGTCCGGATGGTAATCGCTACACCCAGACCAACCTGGCCCAGAGCGCACAAGATCGCTCGTGGCAGGACATGCTGCTTCCACCGAAGGGACCGTGACAGTCATGCCCCGACCGCACGACAGCATCGTGGAATACGATATCGACGACACTTCAGATGAATCGGCAACCGAGGGCGACCAGGCGGAGGCCGAGGAGGAAACGGCCGCCAACACGTCGGCATCGGGTCGGCTCCGACTCTTGTCGTTCCGGTCGACACTGTGGATCGCGCTGCTGGTTCTCCTTGCAGTGGCGGGACTGGCAGGCTGGCTCGGTTACCAGGTCCATCGAGCCGATCAGGACACCGAGCGCCTCGCGGCTTTTCTCGCGGTGACACGGCCAGCCTCAATCGGCCACGATCGACTGGGAAGACGCGCCGAGGGCGATGTTCAGCAGCGAATCCTTGAGGCATCGACCGGGACGTTCTACGACGACTTCTCCCAACGCTCAGCACCTTTCGTCGATGTGGTCAAGCAGGCCCAGTCGCGGTCGCAGGGTGCCGTCACGTCGGCGGGAATCGAGTCCTCGACCGGTACGTCGGCGCGCGTACTGGTAGCGGTACGGGTCATGACCACCAATCTGGGCAGCCCGGAGGAGACGCCCAGGGCGTGGCGCATGCGTGTCGATGTCGAACAAGTAGGAGATGACCTGAAAGTGTCCAACGTGGAGTTCGTTCCGTGAGCGGGACAGCCGAGGACCTGGACACCGCGAATGCCGGGAACCTTACGATCACGGCTGATGCCGGAGCTGACGTCGGGATCGCCGCCGTCGACGAAACAGCCCGGCGCAGATGGCGATACGCCAGGAAAGCCGGCCTTGCCGCCCTTGCGGTGGCGACGGCGGTCATAGCGGGGTGTGCCGGGTATCTGAAGTACGAGGTGTCCGCCGCAGAGAGCGCGCAGCGGGCACGCGGGGAGGCCGTGCAGACCGCGAAGGATGCAGCTGTCGCGATGCTCTCCTACACACCGGCCGATGTCGTCGATTCGCTCAATGCGGCACGAGAACGGCTGACCGGTGCCTTCCGAGAGTCCTATACGTCACTGATCAATGACGTCGTCATTCCCGGCGCCGAGCAGAAGCAGATCACCGCCACTGCGACGGTACCGGCGGCGGCGTGGATCAACGCGAGCCCTGACACCGCGGAGGTCGTCTTGTTCGTGAACCAGCAGATCATCGTCGGTGATGGTGCGCCGAGCGATACCTCATCGGTGGTGCAGGTCAACCTGGTGAAAATCGATGACCGCTGGTTGATTTCGGGATTCGAGCCGAAGTGAGCCGAGCCCGTTGCGTCAGTTGGTCGGCCGTCGCGGCAGTCGCCGCTGCGGTGGGTGCTCAGCTCTCCGCCGACGGCGGGAGCTGACACGATTAACCTACCTGGTGGATATGCGTGCGACCCGGTTACCACTTCGCGAGCGCTGACGACGCGCTGCGCCGCGGAACGCGGATCTGTGACCTGATCGCCGGGAACCGGACGTACGGACAGCTGGTGTCGGATGTCAAGACCGAACTGGGCACCGGCGATGCCCATCAGGCCTCCTATCTGATCAGCCAGGCAGCCAACGAGCTGTGTCCGCAACTGATCTGGACTCTTCGCAACTCGGTCGCCCCGACCGTCGACGCCGTAGTCCCCAACGGGCGATCGTGACGACGCCATGCAGGTGGCGCCGGGTACGGCGAACAGGGCGCACCGTCGCTATCGCGGTCGTGGTCGGTGTCGTGCTCCCGTGGCTGTTGCCGGCCACTCCGGTCGCGCACGCCGATAATCGCCGACTCAACCAGAGCGTCGTTGCGAACGTCTACACCGTCCGGTACCAGTCCGGGTGCGATGACAACCTCAGGGTGGACCCGAAGCTGCGTCTCGCCGCGCAGTGGCATGCAGCAGACCTGATCGGCAACCGAAACATCAACCGTGACAATGGCAGTGATGGCTCGACGGCGCACAGCAGGGCTGCCGCCGCCGGGTATCATGGTGCCGTCGCCCAGACGGTGGCGATCAATCCCGCCCTGGCGATCAACAATCTCGACGTGATCAACCAGTGGTTCGCCGATCCGGCTGCGCTGGCGATCATGCGGGATTGTGGGCTCACCGACATCGGGGTGTGGTCGGAGAACAGCTTCGACCGCAGCGTGGTGGTCGCGGTGTACGGCAGCGCGGCCGCGCTGGCGGAATAGACAACTCGACACAACAGCGCGAGTGCACCCCACGTGCACTCGCAGACCTGGAAGGAAGATCGATCGTGACGAACCGTTCGTGGTGTGGTGGCCGGCCACCAGGGGTGGCAGGTCACCGTGGAGGAAATTCTGGTGCCTGATCCGGGGCCCGGAGAGGCGAAGGTCCGCGTCGTCAGTTGCGGGGTGTGCCATACCGACGCCCACTACCGCGACGGCGGAATCAACGATGACTTTCCGTTTCTCCTCGGACACGAAGCGGCCGGCATCGTCGATTCGGTCGGCGCGGGGGTTACCAACGTCGTCCCGGGAGACTTCGTGGTGCTCAACTGGCGGGCGGTGTGCGGCGCATGCCGTGCGTGCCTGAAAGGCAAGCCCTGGTACTGCTTCGACACCCTGAACGCGACGCAGCCCATGACGCTCACCGACGGTACCGCCCTCACCCCGGCGCTGGGTATCGGGGCATTCGCCGAGAAGACTCTCGTTCACAGCGGGCAGTGCACGAAGGTGGACGCCTCGGCGTCCGCGGCAGCGGTCGGATTGTTGGGCTGCGGTGTCATGGCCGGCATCGGTGCGGCCGTCCACACCGGCCAGGTATCGCTGGGGGACAGCGTTGCCGTCATCGGATGTGGCGGCGTCGGTGACGCAGCGATCGTCGGTGCCGCACTTGCCGGAGCGGCGACCATCATCGCGATCGACCTTGATGGGAAGAAGCTCGACTGGGCCCGCAACCTGGGTGCCACGCACACCGTCAATGCCGCTGAACAGGATGTGATCGCCGCCGTTCGCGAAGCGACCGAAGGTTTTGGCGCGGATGTGGTCATCGAGGCGCTCGGCCGCCCCGAGACCTGGCGGCAGGGTTTCTACGCGCGCGACCTGGCGGGAACTCTGGTGCTGGTTGGCGTCCCCAATCCCTCGATGCGGGTGGAGATGCCGCTCGTCGACTTCTTCTCGCACGGTGGATCGGTGAAGTCATCCTGGTACGGCGATTGCCTTCCGTCCCGGGACTTCCCTGCGCTGGTGAAGCTGTATCAGCAAGGCCGCCTGGATCTCGATTCCTTCGTGACCGAGAAGATTGGCATCGATGATGTAGAGCACGCGTTCGCCAAGATGCACCGGGGCGAAGTGCTCCGGTCGGTGGTCATGATGTGAGCGTTTCGATGAGCAGCTGCGGACGGCGGTCCAGCCAGGGTTGCGTGTGACGCAGTCTCGTCCTTTGATCAGGCGGCGGGGTGCGTGGCTGCAGGATAGCCACGTTCCCGTCCCTGCTCGACGAGCAGGCGCCGTAGGCTGCCCCAGTGCAGTCTCGACATCACGGTTCCCACTGGGATGTCCAGGAGCGCTGCAACTTCCGCGTACCGGAATCCCTCGACGTCGACGTAGAAGATCGCCATGCGCTGCCCCTCGGGAAGTGCACCGAGAGCGGCTCTGACTTGATCATCGCCGAGCCTTTCGAGGGCAGACAGTTCGGCGGACGCCGATGCGACAGACGAACGCTTTGCCGCGGGATTGAACTCCAGATCGGTGAGCTGCTCGGTCAGCACCTCCGCGGGCCGCCGCTGCAAACTGCGGTAGCGGTTGATCCACGTCGTGGTCATGACGCGGAACAGCCATGCTCTGAAGTTGGTGCCTTGGGAGAACTGCCCGAAGCTGCGATATGCCTTCATCATCGTCTCCTGAACGAGATCCTCGGCATCAGCATGGTTGTGGGTGTATCGCCACGCAGCCCGATACAGCTGATCCAGCATCGGTAGTGCCTGTTCGACGAACCTGTCCCGTTGATCTTCAGAGCTGTCGAGTTCAAGGGTGAGGGTCATATCGTGTCTCCTCTAGCTGCCGCTACCAATCATTGTCTTGTACTGCATATTTGACGATTTTGAGAGCGGTCCTGTGATGCGTCGGACGGCAAAGGTGGTACGAGTCACGCTGCGCCCGTCAGCACGACGAAAGCCGCCGCTGCAGGGGGATCCCTGCAGCGGCGGCTTCCGACGACCCTGTCCGAATGAATCCGGTTCGGGTGCGTTCCCGATCCCTGATCAGTCCATGGACCAGGTGAATTTATAGTGGGCCTGCTCAAAGATGGTCGCCTCGTCATCGACCGGCGGGTAGATCCACTCGGTGTTGATCCGGTGCTTGAGGGCCTTCGCATCGCTACCAGGTGGCACGGATCTCGCGCTCCCAGCCGGTGGTGAGTACAGCCCCTGCCGGGCCGGATCAGGCGTCACGTACGGATTCGGCGCAGAAGGCAGCACGAGTTCAATTTAACAAGGTCGGCCGCGACGTTGTGGCCTGCGAACTTGCCCGACGGGGTTGCGTACTGGCAGCTCTGCATGGCGAAGTGTCCATCCTCGACGAGCGCAGCCGCCGTGTCACCAGCCGCGTAGACATCCGGAGCCGTCGGGACCCGTAGATTCTCGTCAACGATCAAGCGCCCGACTGCATCCCGTGCTCCCGGAATCAACTGGGTGAGGGCTGGCGAGCATTCCGACGGTCCAGACCGTCATCGACGCGGCGATGACCTCCTGTCCGTCAGGCTGAACGTTAATTGCCAGTGACCTCGCTGACCGTGAAACCAGTCGCACCTCGATCTAACTCTTCCAGGGCCGACGTACAGTGTACGGACGGGGTCCGGCACCGAGCTACGAACCGACCTCATCAGCCCGATCGACGAGGACAGCCGTGCGCGCGCGTTCGCCGCGTCCGCCAATATTTCAGTCGCCCCATCGGTTCGGTGGCCACCTCCAGGCCGGTGAACCCCGCTCGATGATGACGGCGCTGAATGTTCCTTCCTCCGTGGGCTGCTCCGGCAGCGCCCGGACGTGCTGCTCGAGCGCATCCGCGGCGGTGATGGTGTCGACGTCGAACAGGAATTCCCGACCGGGCAGATTCGGCTTCACCACCTGGCTGCCGGCTGCGAGCACCAGCCGGTCGTAGTGCAGAACCTCGGATTCCCCGTCGACACCGGCCGTTGTGACTTCGCGCTTCTTGGTGTCGATTCCGGTGACCCTTGCACGAAGTCGCTCCACACCGATCGGCTTGAGCACGCGATCAAGTGACACCGACATCTGGCCCGGATCGCGCTCGTACAGGCGCGGTCGAATCACCATCTCGTCGCTGTCGCTCACCAAGGTGACCCGTGGGCGAAGGCCGTCAGTCCCGTTGTCGCGGGCCACGCGCGCAGCGGCAGCGGCGCTCCACACGCCGGCGAATCCGCCGCCAATGACCAGAATATTCATCGTGTTCCTCTTCTCCTTTGTTGGTTCGTACGGCGACGGTCTGCCACCTACATGGGCGCCGGCACCCTCGACGGGAATTGCAGGCCCTGGGGCACAGCAGAACCGAGATCAGAATCGCCCCCCGCTGAATGGCGGGCGGGTGCGGGAAGTGTTCGGTTCATGCCAATATGACGCCGTAGCGTGCCTTCTTGTGAGGCGGCGGTGACCTATACCACAATCGTTGATATCCCGTCACATTCCGAGCCTTGCCGGTGTCATAAGGGTGTCCGCACCGAACCGAGGAGTTCCAAATGTCTGTCAACAATGGTCGACCGAGGCCAGCACCCAAGCCACACGTAGTTGTCATAGGTGGGGGCTATGCCGGGGCGCTGGCAGCAAACCGGCTACAGCAGAACCGAGACATCGCGATCACCATCGTCAATCCGCGCCCCGTTTTCGTCGAGCGGGTGCGGCTGCACGAGCTCGTGGCACGCAGCGGAGACGCGACCGTCGACCTGGCGAAACTGTTGGGTGACAACGTCAAGCTGGTCGTCGACGCGGCCACTCGCATCGATGCGACCAGTCGTACCGTGGAGCTGGAGTCCGGGGCGCGGCTGTCCTACGACTACCTCATCTATGCCGTGGGTAGCACCGGAACCGTGCCCGCCGGCGTACCCGGCGCCCGGGAGTTCGCCTATCCCATCGGCGAACTCGGGCGAGCACACGCGACTGCGAAACCACGGTGGATGGCCTCTCGAATGCGCCCATCTGCGTCGTCGGTGGAGGTCACGACGGGTATCGAAGCCGCCTCGGAACTGGCCGACAGCGCCCGAGGCCCCAGCGGCCCTGCTGTGCGGAATGTGCTGCGCTTAATCTGTGGAGCAGCGCACCGATACGTAAGCAACTCACGCGGGTCGGCGTCACGATCGAGGACAAGGCCGTCGTCGCGAAGTCGACGCCGATCAGATTCGCGCGGCAGACGGTCGGGTGTTTTCCGAGCGGCGACCGTATGGACTGGCAAGGATTCGGGTTCCCGATCTGGCCGCGCGCAGTGGAGCTGACCACCGATGACATCGGCCGCCTCGTCACCGATGAGACGCTCACCAGCGTCGACGACCCGTGGATCTTCGGAGCGGGTGACGCATCGGCACCAGCGGGTCCTCCGCTGCGGATGAGTTGCCAAGCGGCGATGCCGCTGGCTGCCAGAGCAGCGAGCACAGTGCTCGCACGGATCGCCGGTGTCGAGGTCAAGGCGCTCAATCAGTCCTTTGTCGTCACCAATATCAGCATCGGGCGCAAGCACGGCACCATTCAGGCCGCACATCAGGACGACAGCCCGCGCGGGTTCTACATCGGCGGCAGGCTTGCGGCGTACATCAAGGAGATGGTCTGCTCGACCGTCGTCAAGCAGATCTCCAAGGAGAGCCGCAAGCCGGGCAGCTACAGCTGGCCGGGCGCGAAGAAGCAGCCGGCCTCGGTGAAGTCGTCCGCTGCATGACTCCGTTGACGCGTTCCGTGCGCCGGGCGGCGCACGGAACGCCGATACACGCGAAACCGGCGGTTGAATTGTCGCCGGTACCTTGTGGCGTCACTCCGCCGTCGACATCCAGGTGGCGTACCACTCCCTTACGCGCGATGCGGTGTTGAGCGCACTGACGCAGCCGACGGCGCATAGTGACAGGACGACCGCAGTCCAGTGTGACCTGAATCCCGGGAACGAGAGGTGCCGACAAATGACCGGTGTCGCGATCGATCGAGTCGAATGCGAGGTGGACCGGGCGTTGCTGATCAACGTCGCCTACCGCCTGCTGGGTTCGATGGCAGACGCAGAGGACGTCGCGCAGGAAGCCCTACCTGCGCGGGTACAAATATGTCCGAGCCCGAGCGCGCGGCCATCCGTACGCCTGCCGCTTGGTGCGTGCGAGTCGCCACCCGCATCTGCCTGGACATCCTGACGTCCGCACGGCACCGGCGCGAGCAATATGTCGGTCCATGGCTTCCCGAACCAGTCCCGGGGCAGCGCATCGATGAATCGAGATCATCGACGGATCCGGCGACTGCGGTAAGCCACCATCGATGGAGCTCGTCACGATGGCCATGCTCGTCGTACTGGACTCCATGACGCCACGCAGGCGGGTATCCTTCGTGCTGCGTGATGTCTTCCGTCTGCCGTTCGGTGAGATCGGTTTGATCCTTGGCAGAGTCTGATGCAGCATGCCGGCAACTGGCGGTTTCGGCTCGGCGCAGAGTGGAGACCTACGCCAGTGCGCACGAGATAACAAGCGGCACAAGGACACCACGGTCGCTTTGACCAAAGCCTTCCAGAGCGGCGACATCGAGGCGCTCGTCGCGCTGCTGGACCCGACCGTCACCGTGACCAACGACGGAGGCGGAAGGGTGAGCGCGGCCCTGAGACCCATCATCGGCGCCGACAGAGTCATCCGGTATCTCGGCGGAATTCGGCGCAGGGATGCCGATGTCGAAACCTCTGTGGTGAACGTCAACGGCCAAGCGGGTCTGCGGATGCAGCGGGACGGCGTGACGATCGGTGTCGCAGCGCTCGAAGTTCGTGATGGGCTCATCACGAAGCTCTGGGTTGTTCGCAATTCGGAGAAACTGACCTGCTGGAACGGCTCTGTAGTCGAGGCGACCGGTCACCTCAGTTGAGCTGGTTCGGATACTCCATGACGCGAGCGACAGCCAGAGCGGCGTCGGCGCCGTAGGTGTCCTCGATATCGGCGAGTGCGATATCGAGCGCCTGGGCCGGTTTCTCTGCCTGCGTCGCATTCACGATGTGAACGAGGCGAGGATCGGCTGCCGTCATATCGGGCAGGAAGGTGATTCCACGACTCGATCGCACCGGAATGTCATCGGGGGCCACGGCGAAAGCCTGTGTGAGGCCGGATTGCGAATAGGCCTCGGCGGTGAGCGCGAGGGCGATCTCATCGATACCGGGAACCAGGCCCACCCCGATGGGAGACCCCGTCCCATCCTCGCCCCCGACAGGCCGGGGGAGCGATGCGAACCGATCACTGTCGTGTTCGGGTGTCCAGTCGTCGATACCCAGTTCCAGCGCGGTGGCCTCGGCACGTTCACGACCCGCGATCGCCGCAACGAGCGCGATCGCGACAGGCATCGAGGCGCTCACTCCGGCACTGGATACGATCTTGCCGTCCGCGACATACCGGACGTTCTTGAGCCACGTCACGTTCGGTATTCGCTGACCGCCGTTCATGACCGGCCCAGTGACCCGTCGCATTGCGTCCGTCCATCAGGCCGGTTCGCGCAACTGTCATCGCGCCGTTGCAGATGCTCACGGTCGAACCACCCTTGGCTGCCTGCTCTTTGATCCAGCCGACGGCGGATGCATCATCGCGGGGCTGCAACGCCGGCACGATGACGTAGTCGGCTCCCTCCGGATACTGCATGTCGAAGTCGGCAATGGTCATCTGGGCCTCGGTCCGCAACGCGGGCCGCATGGTGACGGTGCCTGGATTCGTCGAGACCGTGACCACGTCGGCGACATCGGCGGCGGTGAGCACGCCGTAGGGAATCACGTAGTCGGTCAGTTCGGTGTTGCTGTCACCGCCATTGGCCGCGAGTACGGCGACGACCGGTCGCGTCCGCCCGAAACGTGCTTCCCAGGGGTCGATGATCGAACTCGGCGCGGCCTGCGCGCTGGACGAGGTCGTCGTGGAGGTAGACGGGTCGTGCTGATGAGGCGAGCCACAGGCTGAGGCCATCAGGCTTGTCAGGCCGAGGGCCAGAACAACTGTGGAGCAGCGCATCCTCATATCCGATTCCTTTCGTCGTTTCTTGGCCGTCGGTCACGCCTACTGGCGCCGACAAACTCTGTGACGAAACAGCAGGTGCAATTGTGAGGTGCGATATGGCGAGTCAGATCCTCTCCTGCCCGATGGCGGCCCAGACGGAGAGTGCGGCCTCCAGGTCGAGGCGGTTGTCGTCGATCGAGACTCCCAGCAGTTTGGCGGCTTGCCGCAGGCGATAAGCCACAGTCTTCTCGTGGACCAACAAGCGCGAACTTGCGCCGGCCTTACTGCCGCCGGATGCGAAATACGCCTGCAACGTGATTCGGAGGCGGTCGGCCTCCGTGGTATCGGCGGCAAGCGGCCCCAGGACGACCTCGGCGAATCGGCGAGCACGTATCGGTGCGGCCAGCAATGTGGCCATCAGTGAGACTCGGCGGAAGGAGGCTGTGCCCCCGTCCGGCTTCAAGGTGACGAGGGCACCCATCGTGTCCTGCGCCTCAAGCGTCACGGTGGCGAAGCCTTCAACGCCAGGTGCGGTGTCCGACGCTGCCACGAACAGTTGCGACGCGAGGTCGGCGACCGTGGCTTCGATCCGCGCACGTGGCGGTGGGTCGCTGAAGGCGATCCACACCATGTCACTACCGCGGTGGTCGTTCAAGGCGATCGTGGGGTGGCCGGGGAAGCGGCGAGCGATGGACGCGATGATCTGGGCGTGCGTCGCAGCCCGAGTGGTACACGGCCGCAGTGCCAGTGCGACATGGTGGCCGGAGAAGGGGTAGTTGAGTGTCTTGATGTTGGTGGCGTCGCCCGCAATCACGGCCCGGATGACTGCGTCCTGGTGCAAACCGTTTCGTATTGCCTCCCGACTGCGATCAGCCCACTGATCGCTCAGGCATTGCATGACGTGATCGACATAGTCGTCGAGATAACTTGCCTGCCGTCAATACGAGCTGCCAGTGTTTCGGTGTCCGATACGCGCTGTCCCAGACAACGCAGGAAGTAGTGTGCCGTCTGGGCAGCGCCAAGCCGATAGATGCGCAGGAGAACGGGGAGTCCGTCCCGATCACAGGCGACATGGTCGACGAGTTCCAGCGCCCCGTGCGGCGGTGAGACCGAGGTTGGATCGATCCCGTACGCCAGACTCGACATAACAGCACCTATATTGGCCGATGTCGAACGGTGCAGGACCTCAAGATATGTGCTCTTGTCCAGCGCGGCTGGAGCGTCTTGCAGTTGCGATACGTGAGTACTCACGTCGATCGCCACCCGGTCGAGATCGTCGAGGAGCTCCAGAGCGACATCTCCGGGCATCGCACGGGCGGCCTGTTTCGTCGCTGCGGCGGGTTGTGGACTCATCCGTCCATGGTCGGAGCGGCGGCGCAACAGGTCAAGAGCTGGGGGACAGTCACGATGGCGTCCCGGTTCCCAGGACCGCGGCACGATTCTCCACGAGCCACTCCGCGAGACGCTTCGCCGGTCTGCCGGTCAGGTACTCGACGATATCGGACTTGCGCCAAACGGTTTCGTTGTCCTGTTCGAACTGGAAGTACGCGAGGTAGTAGTCGACCGCATCCGGCCTTCCGATGTACTGACGAAGGGCCTCACCGCAGTACTTCTCGAAACCCTCATCCGTGCCATCGAAGCTGATCGTCTCTCCCAGCGCCTGGGAGGCGAGGACCGCCACCTCGTCGAACCGGAGCACGTCGTGCCCATTGTCGAGATGGTAGAGCTGGCCGATATGCGGGCCGGGGTCGGAGAGCAGAAGTGCGGCCGCACACTCGCCGGTGTCGGTGGTGTCCAGGAAGCCCATACGCCGGTTGCGCGGGACGACGAGCTTGCGGTGCAGCTGAATTGGGTCGGCGAAGAAGCTGAGGAAGTTGTCCATGAAGTAGGCGGCGTTGTTGACGTAGGTCACGGGAAGGCCGCTGCGGTCGAGAACCGCCTTCGCGCGCAAATGCTGGACTGCCGTCCCGCCGCCCCATTCGGTCAGATACTGCGGTACCCGGTCCATCGTCATGCCGATGGGATCGGCGACGAGTCGCACCACATGGCGTAGTCCTTGATTATGACGCGCAGCCGCAACGATATTCGTCATCGCGGTCTCCTCATCCATGAAGTCGGGGGTGACGATGAAACACCCGTCGACGGATTCGAAGGCATCGATCAGGGACGGCAGGTTGAGGTAATCGGCGACGACGATCTCAGCGTCGGGGAACCTGTGCCGTAAGGACTCGGCAGTGCGCTCGTGGTGGGTCGCCAGGCGCAACGACACCCCGGGCGCATCGCGCCGGATCGCCTCGGCGACAGGACCGCCGATGTGTCCGTTGGCGCCGAACACGAGAACCCGGTCGAGTGGTGATTGGTTGCCCATGGACGGAAACTCCTTGTCATCTGGTGCGCATCCACATTTGTGAGGCGCACCACAGACAATTCGGCATCGGGCGGGCTGATGGTAGTGCGGGGGCGGAGTGGCCGACACTCCGCAACGGAGCACGTGGTCAACTCGTGGCGGAGGAAGCGGCAGGCGCGTCCGGCACGAACGCGTCAACCGTTCCAGGTATCCAACTTTTCGGGATTCACAACTGCCCAGATTGTCTGGATTCGGCCTGCGATGACATCAAACGAGTAGACACCGACGGTGCGGCCATCGACAGTCATCGCAACGCCGTTCTTACCGTTGACTTTTCGTTCGACAAGTTCGGATGTCGGTCGCTTGGCGATGACGCCGAGCAGGAATCGCGCGACCTTGTCCGCTCCGACGAGCGGACGCAATGCCGCGCGGGCATTGCCGCCGCCGTCCACCCGGGCCACCACATCGGGCGCCAGGGCGCTGATGAGATCCCCGAGATTGCCGTTTGTGCACGCATCCTTGAATGCGCTGACCACGGTCGAGTGATCGCTCGGATCCAACGACCGGCGGTAGGAATCGGTGCGAACGTGACGACGGGCGGAGACCGCAAGTTGGCGGCACGCTGCCGAAGATCGGCCGACGATGTCTGCGATGTCATTGAATGAAAGGCCGAAAACATCGTGCAGGATGAAGGTGACACGTTCTGCGGGGGTGACTTCCTCAAGGAGTACCAGCAGGGCAGTGCTCACGGACTCGTCCAGGGTGATGTCGTGGAGCGGGTCGCCTCGGTTGGCGCCGCTGCCGAAGCTCGCGGCCACGAGGCTGGCAGGGAGCGGCTCGGGGAGCCAGTCTCCGACGTACGACTCGCGGCGTACGCGCGCAGATCCCAGGTGGTCCAGGCACACTCGACTGGCGACTCGGACCAGCCAGGCCCGAGGTGTCAAGATCGCCGCACGATCGTCCGGGGTCAGCTGGTACCAGCGTGAGTAGGTCTCCTGCACCATGTCCTCAGCGTCGTGTGCGGCACCCACGAGGCGGTATGCGACGCTGAACAGCAACCTCCGGTGAGTCTCCACGTCCGTGGCGGGGGACTCGTCGAACTCGCCCATCGTGTGAACCTCCGTTCCTGCGTGTGGCCGACCCCATGGTCTCGGATCGGTCTCGTGCACCCATCTGACGAAGAAGCGGACCAGTTTGTGAGGTCTGTCCCACTCGGATCCGCTGTGACATCTGCGATACGCCAGTAGACACCTCTCCACATCACACTGCCGGTTCGCGATTCGTCCTACTTGCAGTGGCGATCGACGAGCGCCGCGAACGTATCGATAAAGGAGAAATACACCGTGATCGCTCAACGCGTTGACATCGGCACGACCCAACCCGCCAGCTACAAAGCGCTAATGGTCTTGCATCACGCGTCGGTCGACGCCGCGGCCGGTGTCGGACTGAGCGCACGGGTGATCGAACTGGTCAAGATACGAGCGTCTCAGATCAACGGATGCGCATTCTGCCTGCGGATGCACAGCACCGACGCGCTCGCTGTCGGCGAAACACCGGACCGGCTGGCAGTTCTGCCGGCCTGGCGTGAGACGCAGTACTTCACCGACGCGGAGACCGCGGCGCTTCGCATCAGCGAATACGTCACGGATATCTCGACGGCCGAGCTGTCCGACGACGTCTACGCCGCCATCGGCGAAGCGCTCTCGCCGGATCAGATCGCAGCGGTGCACTGGCTCGCAATTGTCATCAACGCATTCAATCGGGTGGCGATATCCAGCCATAAGCCGGTTGTGCCCGAATAACTTTGGATCCTTCGCCAGATCCCCTCTCCTAAAACCCTCTCGCACAGATTAGGTATCAACATGTCGGTATATGTTCTCGTTCACGGCTCTTGGCACGACGGAACGGCGTGGGCGGACGTCGCGGACGAACTCCGTGAACTCGGCCATGAGGTGCATTGTCCGACCATGGCGGGCCACGGGGTGGGGGTCGACCGCGACGTCACCCACGCCGATTGCGTCGCCTCTATCGCCGACTATGTCGCCCAGCATGATCTCAACGATTTCGTGCTCGTCGGACACAGCTTCGCGGGAAGCGTCATCGCCGGCTCTTGGGCAAGACACCGGAGAAAGTCCGGCGACTGGTGTTCTGGAATGCGTTCGTCCCGCGCGACGGCACCAGCGTCCTGGACAACGCGCCGCTTGCTTATCAAGCACTGTTCCCACAGCTTGCCGCCGAATCAGCCGACAACACTGTGATGCTGCCGTTCGAGGTCTGGCGTGATGCCTTCATCGGCGACGCCGACCTCGCCCGCGCACAGGAGACCTACCGGATGCTGACGCCCGAACCGCTCGGACCCACGGTCGAGAAACTCGACCTATCAGCGTTCTACGGCCTCACATCGGTACCCCGCAGCTATGTGCTGTGTAACGACGATGCCGGCTTGCCGCCCGGTGACCCGGAATGCGGATATCTCGCGAACGCCCGCCGCCTCGGGGTTTTCAGGTTGGTCACACTGGACGGGTCGCACGAGGTGCTCTACACCAACCCGAGGCTTCTTGCCGAGAAGTTGATCCTGGCCGGCCGGGACTGACGAGGGGCGCAGCATGGCGTTTTTCGGACGGCGACGGCTTGTCGCCACGGACTCAGTTCGCTGTTCTGTAATTTGCAGAAATAGGTGTCCCGCACCGGTGGTTCCGCCCATGCTGGAGTCGCCAGGCACTGTGATGGCCATCACCGTTGGGGTAGGTCGTGACCGGCGCTGCACTACCTGTCACCGTTAGGCAGATCGAAATGACCACAATTCGTAGGGGCGGTGCCAAACAGTCGTCACGAGGAGACAGGAAGGCGACGCTGGGGGCTCAGGTTGGGCTTTTCGTCGACATGTTCGACGTGTATCTACCGATCATCGCTTTGGCTCCCGCGGCCATTTACTTTCAGCCCCAGGGTCTGTCGGAAGGGCATGCGCGCCTGCTCACCGCAGCAATCTTCGTGGCTACCTTGCTTGGCCGGCCGCTCGGAGCTCTCATCTTCGGCCATATCAGCGACCGCAGGGGTCGGCGAAAGACAACGATCTTCTCGTTGGTCGGCTTCGGGATCTGCACGCTGACGATCGGATTCCTGCCCGGATACGAAACCATCGGCATGCTGTCGGTCATCCTGCTGATCGTCCTGCGTTTGGTCGACGGCGTCTTCCTCGGCGGGCAGTACACAGCCGCGACACCCCTTGCGCTCGAGCACAGCCCCAAGCACCGCCGCGGATTCAACGGTGCACTCATCATGACCGGTTTCCCGGCCGCCTACTGCGCCATAGCACTGCTGACTCTTGGTCTGCTGATGGTCATTCCGTCGGGTGGGTACGACTCGGCGTACACGCAGTGGGGTTGGCGTATCCGTTCTTCATCGGCAGCACGCTCGCCCTGTGTTGGGCCTTTTGGTACTCGCGATACGTAGATGAGTCCGACGCCTGGCTCGAGAACAAAGCGAAAGATAAGGGCAGTTCACCGGTGGCTGAGCTGTTCCGCGGCAAGAACTTGCGCGGCTTCCTCCAGGTCTTTGTGCTCATGTCCGGAATCTGGCTGGCGTTCAACATGATCGGTGCTGTATTGCCGCCGATTTTGCGTCAGCAAGGTGGGCTGACCGACTACCGAGGCGACGATGGTTCTCGTCATCGCCTACGGGGTGTTGATCCCGGCGTACCTCGTAGCCGGCGCGCTCAGCCAGCGTTATGGCCGTCGGCGATTCTTTCTGATCCAGGGGCCGCTCACCGCAACTGCGGCGCCCTTTCTGTTCTGGCTCATCGCATCTGGCAGCGTCCACGGCGGCGCGTCCCTTGCAGTGGTGACGGTTGCGCTCGTCGTTGTCGTGGTGTCGGTATATGCGGTGGCGTCGACGTATATCATCGAGCGCTTCCACGTGGGAATTCGATCGAGCGGTTACGGCCTCGGGTACACGACGGCCGTGATTCTACTTCAGCTTTCTACGCGACTTACCAGGCGGGATTGCAGAACTTCATGCCGTACGAGTACGCCAATGGTCTTGATCTGCATCGGCGGCATATTGATTGTGGTGGGTGCCGCAATCGGTCCCGAGACGAAGGACGTCGAACTCGGTGCCGACGCCGCCGGACAGTCCGGCGACGCCTTGTACCTTGCGGGATCTATCGTCACCCTGCCCTACTCCAACCCATCGGGGGGCCTCGCCTCCGCACAAGGCCGAACGATGGACGATTCAACGACAGGAAAGCACAGATGCTGAACAACGACATCAGAGAAATCATCGAGAAAGCCAAGCTCGCTTTTGTGGCGACCGTGTGCGCAGATGGCTCTCCGAACCTCTCCCCGAAGGGTTCCTGAGGGTCTACGACGACAGTCGCCTCATATTCATGGATGTTGCTTCGCCCACCACCGTAGAAAACCTCCGACGCGACCCCGCTTGGAAGTCTGTGGTCGACTTCTTCAGTCGACGTGGGTATCGGTTCAAGGGCCGCGCCCAGTTCGCGGCGCCCGGCGACAAGGCCTACGAGTGGCTCAATGATTGGCTCCTGGAAGTCAACGGCCCAGGCTATCCAGCGAATGAGGTCGTGATCATCGACGTCGCGGAAGTGCTGCCTGTGCTGTCACCGGCGTACACCTGGGGCGGGGCGAACGAAGGCGAACTCAGCGCTTCATGGCAGCTGAAGTACCAGTCTGAGGATGTGCCCGAGTCGGGCAAGTGAAGGAAGAGCAGATGATGACGGCTCCTGGCAGGATGGCGGCGGCGTTCATCCGACATCATGGTCCTACCGGCAACATTGAGTTCGGCGAGTTGCCTACGCCGGCTCCGGCGGCGGGGGAGGTCCTTGTGCGGATGGACGCGACCACTTAATCAGCCGCATTAATGAAGCCTTTTCGTCCGTTCCGGGGCGTACGCGACTCACACTCCGTTCCCATTCGTCATCGGACGCGACCTGGTGGGCACGGTGGTCGAGGTGGGTGATGCAGTTGACGTCCCCCTCGCGTCGGGAGACCGCGTCTGGTGCAACAGCTTGGGCCACGCCGGCCGGCAAGGCACGTTCTCCGAGTTTGTCTGCGTGGCCGCCGATCGGCTCTACGCCTTACCCGACGTCGATCCGGTGGAAGCGGTTGCGGTTCTGCACGCCGCTGCCACCGCTCACATCGGACTGTTTCGGGAGGCGCGTCTCGGTGTGGGCGATACAGTCTTGGTCTGCGGCGCAGGCGGTGGTGTGGGGACGGCAGTGGTGCAGGTCGCGCGCGCGGCAGGAGCACGGGTACTTGCCACTGCATCCTCAAGCGATCACGACTGGTGCCGAGCCGCGGGCGCAGAGACGGTGTTCGATTACCGGGATCCTCAGCTGCTCAACGCCATCCGTGATGCCACACCGAGCGGCATTGACATCTGGTGGGACAACAGCGGGCACAATGACCTGGCCGGCTCCCTGCCGCTGCTGCGACAGGGTGGACGTGTTGTGCTGATGGCTGGCATGCGGAGCGAGCCGACTTTCAAGGCTGCTTCGCTCTACATCCGAGACCTGAGCATCCTCGGCTTTGCGATCAGCAATGCTTCCGTCGCTGAGCTGGCTGACGCGGCGCGGTCCATCAACCACCTGTTGGCAGTCGGCAAACTGCGCGGCCGGATTGGCGCTGTCCTGTCCCTGGCAGAGGCCCGCAAGGCTCATGAGCTGATGGAAGCAGGCGACCACTCGGGCCGAATCGTGTTGGTTCCCCGGTGAACAGTCCACGACTCAGTCCCGACCACAACGCGACACATCGAACTGCGCGTCGGTGTCTGAGCTGTGTCTGGCTTCCGGCGCCGCCAGCACCGCGGTGCCCCTGATCCTCGAGCTGAGACCCGAGTTGACGGAACCCGACGCGATCGCGTTCCTGAGGGAGGCTGCGGACCAAGGCTACCGAGTACTGTGCTGTCGGATTCCTGGCGATCCCGGCCCGGCGGCTCTCGCGGGGTTTCGAATCCTGATGACGAGTCGCGGACGAATCGTCGCGCTCGAAGACCTCGTCGTTGCGCAGGAGAGGCGCAGGCATCACCTGGCGTCCTTGCTGCTCGAATTTGCGCGCGCTTGGTCGCAGTGCTGATTGTGAACGGATCGAACTCGATACCGCACGCTCAAACCACGACACTCAAAGTTCCTATATTGCGCAGGGTTTCGAGGCCGGCGCGTTTTCACTTTGCGGTCAGTATCGACCGCGCTGACCGGACGCTCAAGGTCCAGGCGTCCGAACTGCCGGTCAGCGAAGTGTCATGACTCGGCGAAATCCTCTTCGATGCGACGTGCCGCGAGGTTGAGCACGGCCACGTAGCTGTTGAGGCGCCTCTTGTCGTAACGCACCGTCGGCATGGACACGGATAGCCAGGCGATCATCTCTGCCTCGGTTGATCGGATGGGCACACCGATCGCCACCACACCGCGCTCCGCGCGTTCCATGTTGATCGCGAAACCCGTTTTACGGACTCTGGAGAGATCCCGGCGCAATGCCGGAAGGTCGGGGCGCTCGCGTGGGCGGTCCTTGAACCGATCTTCGGCATAAATACTGTCCAACTCTTCGTGGCTCAACTCTGATAGCAGCAAGAGGCCACCCGAGATGTGGTGGGCGGGAAAGACCATTCCTTCACGCGAACCCACTTTGAGGACCTGATCGGATTCCACGCTGGCGATGAATCGCACGGAGTCCCCGGTGCGGACACCGTGAATTCGTGAGTCCGGTGCCAGATGATGTAGCATTCCCGCCTCGCGACGCCGCAGACGAAATGAGCAGCCGAGATTCGAGAACAGGCCCCGCGGCGTAGGACAGATCATCGCGCTGAATTGCGAAATCGCGGTAGACGAGCATGGCCAACAGCCGGTGGGCCGTCGAGCGGGCGACGCCGAGCCGAGCAGCGACTTCTGTGACGGTGAGGGCGCCCTCCAATTGCAGTGTCGTCGCGATTCGCAGTGCGTGATCAACGCTCGCGATGGCGTACGGCGGAGGGTTCTTCAGCGGCTTGTCCATGTGTACCTCTACGGAGCTTTTCTGGTCAGCAGAATTACCTGTTCGAGTCATGCTACGCGAGGCCACCATCACTATGTGACCGTTAATCCTTCCTTCCCTGCGCAGCGGCCGGAGCGGAACGGCAACCATCCCATCCGTATCAAAGCCGTTGCGGCACCGAATCAGCCGCCAGTCACCCCCGCTCTCGAGGACCTCTACCGCAGCTTCGAAGACGAGCTGGTGGTACCGCTTTGGACGGAGATCGGCGAACTCATGCCTCCCCATCCCCGGTCCAAGGCGGTGCCACATCTGTGGAAGTGGGACAACCTGCAGCCCCGAGCCGGCGACCTGGTCCCCGTCGGCCGGGGCGGTGAACACCACCATGGCTCACCAACCCTGCGCTCCGGAGACGCCCGTTGCCGCCACTCCCGTGCTTTGAGCAGCAGTGCAGTACCTGATGCGCAGGTGAGATAACCGAACATCGCCACAGCCAGCACGCGTTTCGTTTCGTGGTCGAGGGCTCGGGTGTGTGGACGGTCGTCGGTGGTGATGCCGTGTCGATGAACCGCGGCGACTTCCTGCCACAAGCCGGGTGGAACCGGCATGCCCATCACAACGTGTCCGCGGAGCCGATGGCCTGGATCGATGGACTTGACATACCTTTTCAGTTCCTCGCCGAATCACAGTTCTTCGAATTCGGACGTGATGAACTCAGCGACGCCGAGCGCATCACCCCGTC
>CACVBZ020000043.1:0-7500 GCA_902729315.2 Spirodela intermedia
AGAGAGAGAGGGGGAGAGGGGGGAGAGGTGGAATGGAGAGAGGAAAGGTGGGGAGGAGGAATAGGTAGAGGAAGGGAGGGAGAGGGAGAGAGAGGGAGAGAGAGGGAGAGGGAGGAGGGAGAGAGAGAGAGAGAGAGAGAGAGAGAGAGAGAGAGAGAGAGAGAGTAGGGAAGGAGAAGGTCCTACAGCCCACCTCCAGGACCTCAATGGAGGGAGGCGCGTTGGGGTCCCTCCGGCTCACTGCCTTCATCTTCTTCTTCCTCTCCTCCGGCGGCGGCGCAGCGGCGGCGAGAATCCTCCTCTCGTCCTCTTGCAGCTTCTGGATGTAATTGATCGCATCCTTCAAGACCGAAATCTTGTCCATCTGGGCGTCCATGGCCGAGCGATCAGGCACAGCACCCCCCCAAAGCATAAAACTTTCACGATCTTTCCTACCTTGGAGATGTTGGGCACGACGCTGCGGAGGTTGTAGAGGGTTTCATTGAGCCTCTTCCTCCTGTTTTTCTCCGTGATATTCTTCGGCGCCGGCGAGGAGCTTGAGCACGCCCCGTCATCTTGCAACCCCAGATCGTACTGACTGAAACCCATCACCCCCGACGAGGTTTTACAGCGAGAGAGAGGAGCCAGAGAGAGAGGGAGAGATAGAGAGAGAGTCACCTATGGGGCTCGGCGGCGTCGAGAAGGGACCGTCTCTCGGTTGCAAGGAACATTCCTCGTCTATTCGTGCATGACGCTCGCGTCTCACCGTTGAAGTAGCTGAGGTCCGCCACGCCGAGCATCTGGAGGTCTTCCGACGTGAAGGAAGTTCAGGAGATCAGATCGTTTTGTCCCCAGTCCAGCGGCATTAAATGGCGGCTGTTTCATGCAGCCTTGAGAGAGAAAGAGAGAGAGAGAGAGAGAGAGAGAGAGAGAGGGAGAGAGAAATGTTTCTCTTCCTTCGAATAGTCTGCGGCTGAGTAGAGCTCGTACCGCTGCCGACGATAGAATAAGGCGGGGGGAGGCGACGGCGACAGGGGTGAGAGTCGTCAACATGAGGGGTACTATAGGAGAATCAGCTGCACATGAAACAAAGAAAAAAAACTTGATCTTTCTCTCGTTCTGACTCGGCAACTACCTCGGTCACCACTCCCCGATTCAGCCGATCCGATCCGCATCCGATTCTCGGCCGATTCAACTCACCCCCGGTCAACCACTACCCGTCAACACTGCCACCCACCCCCATTTATCTACATTAAATAAAGTTTGTCCATTTATTATTTATTCATCACCGGAATTGGGATCCACCTTGCCATCTTTGGCCTGAGGCCCTGCTCCTCTTTCTATTCTCCATAGGTATTTATTTAAATCAGGAAAATATCCCTCTCCCCCTTCCGCACGTGATATCAGGGAATTCGAAGAGGCGTGTATTTAATCGTCTTGCCGGCAGGGGGTTGTTCCTGCAATTGTGCCAGAAAAATGCACCGCGGTCTGGCATCCCGAGCGCCAAGGGGGTCCACATCGGCAGTCCGACATTATCCACGTGGGTTGTGGAACCCGGAGGCCATCCAAATCAGTCGGTGTCCCTCCAGGCTGGCCGAATCGACGTACATTTTCTTGTTTAGTATATTAAATCTGTATTCCACATCAGGAAAGAGACTCGAAAAGGTCACGTGGGGCCTTGGGACTCCCCCATATCGAATGAAGTTTAAAGCGTCCATTTTTTAAGCCAATAAAATAACTGGAACTCTCCCAAGTTGATATTCACCCTTCTCCATTTAAGCACGTGTGATTTCCCACCCAAGTCCAGCTCGGCCCGCAGAGATAGAGAGAGAGAGATGGGATCACTGTGGAGCCCACCCAAGTCCAGCTCGGCCCGGGTAGAGATGGGACGGGCCCAATAATGGGCTTGCGGTTGGTGTCATCTCAATCTCCTCATGAGAAGGGAGAGGAGAGGAATTTGGATAAGAAGATCCACTACTCTGTCCGGAAGGAGGTAGCATCGAGGTCAATCAGCTTGGTATTATTTATTTTTCATACAAAAAATAAATATCATACAAATGAAATGAGGTTGAATCTATTTTAATAAAGTGGCCACATGATGCAAGATGCAATGACTAGTTCACATCATGCAAGTCAATGCTTGAAGTTGTGGTCTTGAGGGTTCTCAAGTATTGAGATGCTATCAATGATTAACTCTATACTTTGTGGTCATGAGTTTGCCACCCTTAAATTATCATTTTTTATAGAGAATAAATTTATTAATCAACAACCTATTATAAGAAAATAAATATGTAAACACAGAATTATAATAATAGCAAAAACTTAATTTATGGATATCAATGAGAACAAAATAGAAGAGAAGTCATCAAACTGTCAAAAATCATAATGAGAACAAAACTCTCACCAAACACCTCTAATCTACATCTCAACACTCTTGAGACGACTCACACACTATAGACTCAATAATAGGCTATTTACTTTTTTTAATAAAAACTTTACATATAATAATAAAAAAAAGAGACACCAAGAAAGAAGAATACAGTTGATAAAGAGAGAGAGATTCTCATTATATATCGTTCTTATAAAAGGAGAAACACAAGTCCTATTTATAAAAAAATAAATACAATCACTCCTCCAAAATGAAGTATTCTCGACCTATATGTGGGCAACCCACACATTTCGGAGGTGATGGTTTCAACCACTCTTGTTTCTTACTCTCTCTTTATACACGATTTCTAAATGAGTTAATAGGGATGAAGTGACAATCATGAAATCATTCCTCACTCCTCACATGTCCTTCGAATTGGTTAAACATGATGGAGCCAACTGTACTAACATAAGAAATTTATTTCATCTCAATAATATTTTTTTCAAATGTCAGACACTAAGTAGTAGATAATCTTAACTAATTAATTAGATGAGTGCTCACTATTTTAACATCACCTATGCCAAATAGATCCACCACCATAACTCACCTAATTCTTGGTCTTTATAAATCTTCTTACTAAGAATTTTCTTTGTCATATCAATATTCTTCATGTTAAATTCTCTGCTCAATAGTGACTTCAACTTAACAATCTCTTGTAAATTCTTCGAAATAATGAACATATTATTAACATAGAGCATCAAAATAATTAAAGAACTATCATCACATGTACTCATATAAACATTAGTCAAAATCACATCTCATATATTAGATCTGTAGTATATAAGAGTCAAACTTTGTGTAATAGTGTCTTAATACTTACTTCAACTCATAAAATAATTTATTTAGTCGTCAAATAAAATATTTTGACTTCACATCTAACTACTCAAGTTCTATATTTTCATGTGCGACAATAGTTAATATCAAACAAATAAATATATACTTCAAAACAAGTGAAAAAAAATATATAATTAATTTTTTATTTTTGTGTATAACTTTTTGTAATAAGCCTTGTTTTATATTGTGGTTGGTCACCATCAATCATCAATGATTTCTTCTTGTACACTTATTTGCACCTAATAACTTGCTTCCCTACAGAAAAATCTATTAATTATCATATGTGATTCTTGTCTAAAGATGATTAATTTTTAGACATCGTCTACAATTACTTCTTCTTTTCAAGATAATTAATTGACTCTTGAAAAGTTGTAGGCTCATTATCTCTTGCAAATAATACAAAGTCAACATAATTATCAAGATTAGTATGAGGCCTTACTTCACACTTATCCCATCTAATAATAATACAATCGGAAACATCTAATGATTTTGTAACTCGATCTTCATTTCCAACAAAACTAGAGGGGGGCCGGCACATGGCATGTGGGAGAGAGGGCCGGCACGGGGCTCGGGGCAAGGCAGACTGTGTGCAATGAGAGAGCGGATGTAGATACTGCATAGGCAGCAGCATGGAGAAACCAGTGGCTGAGGCCACTGATGAGCGGCTGGATGCCTTGAGATCAGTGCCTAGAGGGGGGGGGGGGGTGCCCTAATGGCGACAGGTGCTGCACACGAAGCAGCACGGAGAAATAGGTGCTAAGGCCACCGGTGAAGGGCTGGACGCCCTGATGAGGCCCACATGAATAGAGGCAATGCCGATGCGGCGCAGGCAATACGGCGGAGAAACTAGTGGCTGAGGCGTCCGGTGAGGGGCTGAATGGCTTGAGATCACCGCCTAGAGGGGGGGGGGGGGGGCGCCTTGATGGTGGACATCTGCCGCGCGGGCAGCAGCACAAAGAAATCGATGCTTAGGCTACTAGCAAGGGGCTGAATGCCATGATGAGGCCGTCATGAATAGAGGCAGCGCCAAAGACACCGCCAGAGGGTTGGCAACGAGGAATGACAACATGACCGGTAGAATGAGGGTGACAGATCAAGCCCCTATTGCTCTGATATCATATGGATAGAAGGGCACCGTAAACCCTTGGAATCGAGAGAGGGAAAGAAGGAAGATAAGTAAGGTTTATAGTGGCCCTAATAAATTCTAATGGGCCAAGTTCATAATGGGTTGATGTCACAATTTAACATCATCACCTTTGGTGCACATTGCTTCTTGAGATTATATTCATCTATGACCTGTTGAAGAGTTTCAATCAGATAAATATGTACGAATAAAGTATGTCTATAATAATACATCATACACAATATTTCTAGACATTGAAGTTAAATAACTTATCTAACTTTTAGATATTAATGTGTACATTAGAAGCTATAGTAAGTTTATGAATAATTAAAGTAAAATTTTGATACCACTCGTAAGAAAATAAATATGTAAGTATATAATTACAATTAAAACTTAATTGTTGAATATTAGTGAAATTAAAAAAAAGAAAAATTGTCAAAATATCAAGAATACTGGTGAGAATAAAACTTCTACCAAACACTTTTATTATATGTCTCAACATTATTAAGATGATCCACACACTGAAGAGTTAGTAATAAACTCTTTACTCTTTCTATAAAAAAGTCAACTATAATAGAAGGAAGAAGAGAGACCAAGAAAGGATAAGAGAGTTGATGGAGAAAAAGAATAGAATCAAGGAAGAAAGAGATTCTCATCATTACTTGTTCTCCTAAAATAAGAAAAATATGCCTTATTTATAGAAAAATAGAAAAAGTAACCCCCCCCCCTCCTAAAAATAAAGTATTCTCAACCTACGTGTGGGTAGGGCCACACATCTCATAGGTGATAATTTCAACCACCGACATTTTTCACTCTCTCTCTCTCTACACGATCCCAAACAAGTTAACAGGGATGAGGTGACAACTATGACACCTCTCCTCACTACTCACACATCTCCTAAATAGGTCAAATGGGAGGCCGCTCCTCACACATCTCCTGAACATGTTAGATGTGATGAGTTGACACTGCCAACACCCAACCCCCATTTACCACCGATTAATTAATAATTACATTACTCTAAGTCATATGGCTGGATTCTTCATCATGGTATCGGTCAACCCATGAAGCACTAACCCATCTCTAGGTAGAGAGAGAGAGAGAGAGAGAGAGAGAGAGAGAGAGAGAGAGAGAGAGAGAGAGAGATCTTTGGCCGACTAAGTTTGAGCCGCTGACAGTTTCAATCGAGTGAGGTGATTTGCAAGAGCGAGGCTCCCGATTCCATTGTCAAATTTTATATTAATTAATTACTGGAAATTATAATAAAATAAGAATTATATTTAAAATTTAAATTGGGACATTCCACCCGTCCCGGCTCTTCAGGCCGGGTATTTATTGGGGGGGGAGGAGACCTAAATGGCGGGCGAAGGCGGAGGGGAGGGGATGAAAGGGGAGGAGGAGGGGGTGCGGATGGAGACAGAGGAGGCGGACGTCTCCCTGCTGCGGGCCTTCGAGCAGATCTATCAGGTATCATTTGACGGAATTGAGAAGAACGACACTTTTGATACGTCGAGAAGGATCAAGAATATCACCGTCTCTGACGTTCTATTTAAATTCGTTCTCCTGCTTTCCTTGTTAGGCTCCGGTTTGATTTCAAATCTCCTTCTGCCGCCTGTCGCTTCGTTTTTATGAGCGCCTGTTTAATCGCATTGCGTGTTTCGTCTCTTTTCGACGGTGCTCGTTCGGATGATGATGCAAATTTGGAGTTTGATGTATTTTTTATGAATTTTTATCCTGCGTATTCGGCGTCTGATTTCAACAATATTTCATCTGAGTGTGAGAGGTTGTTGCTAGTATGCTTACATCGGCTTCAGGAATACGAAGAACTCGTTTCGGAGGTACACACTGTGAGATCGAACTGCAATTCGGAGGTCAGGAGACGCGAAGCTCTAGAAATCACCTGCAGTAGCCTCAAACAAGGTTCGGGAGTCCCGGTATATTCACTCAGCGGTCCAAACGTATGTTTGTTATGCATCGAATAAATATGAGCATCTCTCCGACGGTGCCGTTGTCCAAACAGAAGACATCGTCCTGCGCATTGTGAGGCAGCGCGCTCTTCATGGAGTGGCGTCAAAAAATTTCGAGACGACTATAGATTGATGGAGGAAGCTTTCATAATGCTATGATGGTGTTGCGTCCAATTTTCTCATCATGGCATATCAAATAAATAGATAAATGGAACCTCGTGTTTGCAGAAAATGAGCGTCTAAGGAAGTTGAACATGGAAACACTCGCTAACTTTGCACATCAGGTACCATTTTTTCTCTTTTGATCATGTCATTGATGGAAATTGAACATGGAAATACTTATCAATTTTGCTCGTCAGGTATCATCTATTCCTTCTTCAGCATTCTAAAAGCGAACGGCTGAACGTCTTGCTGATCGTTTTTGTTATTTTATGCATTTTTATTTAAAGAGGGAGGAAACTCAGTCACATAAAGATGTAGGTAGACTTTTCTTTGAGGAAAGCAGATGACGTTCATTCAACATTTGTTGGCATTTCTTGTCGTTTTTAAAATTGAGCTGTACATTAGAAGTCCTTTTCTCTCAACGGGCGGGACAACTCATAAATGCTGATTACCCATGCTTTCTAGTCATGAAGTGCTCGAATGAAAGGTTTACTGGAAAACCGATTTAATAAAACTGGGATTTAGCCCTGAATTTGAATTAGTATTTTATAAACATTAAGAGATAAATACCTTGTCTCAAGTTCAATCGCCAATCCTGGCATGTTGCCGTAGATTCATGCTTTTTGACTAATTCTTACTTAGCTAACAGTTTGAATGCCATATGAAGTACCAAAGTATGAAGGAAGAACTCGTAGACGCAAACAGGAAAGCTTTAGACATGAAAATAGTAAGTGTTAGCGCCACCTTGTTGAATGAAGGCATGGAAACAGTTTGGTAGCCATGAAAAAGACAGAATGATATAAATAATGCAGGAACACGAGAGACAAGTGGAAAAACTTGAGCAAGATCACCGGATGAAGATTGCAGACCTGGAGAACCAGGTCAGGTCGGTCTCTTGGCCTCTCTACTCAAACGGAGTTTTGTCCCGTCTCTTCATCTCCCTACAACCTGACTCTCCATTCCTTCTCAAAATCAGCTGTCTTGTGCTTCAACAATCAGAAAGCGAGGCC
>CACVBZ020000043.1:12500-35618 GCA_902729315.2 Spirodela intermedia
TCCTCCTTCTACAATCTCCTTCCTCGTTGGTAGTGCAGAATTCAGCGTGAACGCCTATCAGAACATGAAAAACAACGTGATTCGTCCCGCAGTAGGAGGCCTCGCGGCTCCCACGGGCGCGGCCGTGCCGGTAGGTCGAGCGGTGGACCATCCTAACACTTTCAGATAAAGAACTCGCGATGGGGTGGCTCGACACCAAGATGGCAGACTCGATGGTCTCGATAACCTAATGCCGCTGATCCGGTTCGGGAAGGCGTTTTGCTCAATCCATGGACATTCTCGACGTGGGGCAGATGGGAGGAATGAAGCGTTGGGCACGTCCAATTCCGGCGACCCGGCATGTACCCTGCGGATTTCGAGCTTACAGAGTAATCATTAAATAGAATTTAAGAACCTTTTAAGTTATATTTTTTATTGTCGGAACTTCCTAATCAATATTTTAATTGGGCTTGCGGCGAGGGCTCTACAAGGCGGCGCTGTCGGGGGCCCACTGCAGGCTGGTCAACCTCATGAATGAGAGGGGGAGAGAGAGAGAGAGAGAGCTCGCACTCTTCTCTCTTCATTTCCCTTTCCGGCGGCTGCTCCAAACTGGGAAGTTCTTCTTGGGGTCTCCTCTAGTCTCTCACCCCAAATTCTTTTTTTGTCTTTTCTAGCCGTTGGGGGAGTCCCTTCTCTCTCTCTCTCTCTCTCTCTCTCTCTCTCTCTCCCCTTCTTCTCCTTCTCCTTGTCCTTGTTCAATCTCTATCCCTCTTCTCTTGGTCTGCTACCCTCCCACCCTCCCCCTACCATTTCTCCCCTCTCTATTCACTCATCCAGGATCAGCAGAGATACTCCAAGATCTGTCACCTGATTCCCTCTTCCTCCTAGTCTTCCTCTTCCTCGGGATTAGGATCTCCGCGGGTATCCAGCAGAATCCGGCAGCCATGTCCAACTCCACCCGCTGCGCCGCCTGCCGTTATCTCCGGAGAAGATGCACTGAGGATTGTGTGCTGGCCCCCTACTTCCCCTCCACCCACCCCGACCGATTCGCCTGCGTCCACCGCATCTTTGGCGCCAGCAACGTCTGCAGGATGCTTCAGGTCCTTCTATAGCGACTTCCCTCTTCCTCCAGAATAACATCATCTCTCATCTGTGTACATATACTTGACAACGATGGCCGTCGTTTATCCTTTGTTGTGATCCAGCTGGTGCCGGTCGAGCAGAGGGGACAGGCGGCGGACTCCATAGCCTACGAGGCGTACTGGAGGATGAGAGACCCCGTCTACGGCTGCGTGGGGATCATCACGAGGCTGCAGCAGGAGATACAGGCGACCCAGAGGGAGCTCGCCGAGACCCGGGCCCTGGTGGCCATGAACGCCACCGAGGATGCTCGCCAGCGTGAAATGCCCGCCGCATGGGACCTGGTGAGTTTCCCCGCCGACGACTTCCACCAGCCGCCACCGAGCCTCACGTAAGCCGAGAGAGGACGCCTGCGTGGGAGCGTGCTCCGAATGCGGGGGAGGAGAGTGCAGCGAGGTCGGAGACAGCGACTCATGGCGGATCAACCAGACGGAGGATCTGACGGTCTTTAATATACATTTCCGGATGAACTGCCGCCTTCTTCGTCCAGCTGTCGACCTCTCTTTCTCGGAATATCAGCGTCGTTTATACGAGAATCGGCGGAGACGTCAGCTCGTGGCGGGTGGATGGAAATCTGATTTTCATCTGTTTTTTCATTTCGAGATATGGTTGACTTTTTTCACGAAATTTTCTTCATTTGTTCTACCTTGGGATAGCAATTCAATGCATGCCAGTTTGTTGATAAATAGATAAATACATATATATACACCTATATATTGCTACGCACACAGAGCATACGCGCACGTTTAGAGAGAGAGAGAGAGAGAGAGAGATCCTGTGTGGTAGTACACGAGCAGAAAACCTAAAAATAGTTTCGGGGTGCTATTGAAAAGGAAAGGACAAATCGAATATTCTGTGGTTTGTCGGATCCAAAAAAAAAAAAACCCATAAAAAGGCAGTCCCAAGTCGACCTGGCGAACTAAGAGGGGAAAATATCTAACCAACAGCAGGGGAGAAGAAAAATAGAGGCCACCGACCCTAGTCACTTGCCACGTCGACCTCCTATTGTCGGCGTATTTAAAAAGTAAAGCTGATGTAGAGAGAGAGAGAGCCTGGTTACTGCCACCGCCTGTCTGAAAACCGACGACCGCCGCCGCGGACAGCTTCCCCCAAGCACTCTCCGTGTGCTTCTCTAGCAGGGCTGTACACATAGAGAGAGAGAGAGAGAGAGAGAGAGAGAGAGAGAGAGCGCTGGCAGCCGGCCACCTGCTGTGCTCCTCCGTGTGTGAGGGTTCGTCTGAGGGTGAGAGGGGGGGAGAGGGAGAGAGCGACGGCAAGAATGATCAACTTCTTCACGAGGAACGGCGTCCGGAGGCTGCTCAAGCGCAAGGACAGCGACGCCGGCGAAAGAGGTAATCCCTCCCTCCCGTGGTTGGCTTCGGGGCACATGAATGTTGGCTGTGGGGGAGAGTCAGCGGCTGCTGGAACCTCCCCTGATCCGCCCCAAAAGTGGAAATCACCCCCATTCACCACCTCCTCCCCTTTTAAATCATCTCCTTTAGTTCATTCTTCGGGGCCTTTTCTTAGTTTCGGCGGCACAGTGCGGCTGCGTTTCGGGGGTGAGCAGATCAATGCCTCACCATCTCCCGTTTCATAGTACTGATCTTGGGTAGAAATCGCCTCCTCGGCTCTTTCTCTGTTCTTGTCGGCGCCTTATCCTCGCCAGATTGGAGCAATTAGGGTAGAAATCGACACGACCCATCTCCAAGCATCATAACAGCCCCCCTGGGGGAGGATGTGGATGGTGATTAATCTGAAAGAGTCGTCGATTCTGGGATACTTCCGATGCCCGGAGAAGTTCTCCCTCTCGCAGGATCGCAGCATGACCTTTCCCGGTGTGGGCGAGCGACGAAGGGAGCAGGAAGCCGCCATTAAAACCCTAATGATGGAAGCTTCCCGCTGCTGTCGGTTGTGAATGGAAATGCCACCACCTGATGAAAATTCATCTTTGTTCTTTTATGTCAATATCCTGCAATCATAAGTCAATGGATCAGAATCGGACGAGGGATAGAATTTTGGTCCGTTGACTAGAGTAGACCCACCCGTGTATGTTACGCACGATATTTAATTTATTTTATTATATCATTCTATGGGCTATCTTCTCCTACCGGGGGCACTAACTGGGTACCTCCCAATGTTTGCCTGTAAAACTCGAGCCTTTGGCAACATCTTTATCTCTTAATTTTTGACTTGTCCCATGTGTTGACTTATCTCCCCTTGTCTGGGTTGCTCGATCTTTACACCGATGCAAGTTTTATGTTCTTGAGAAGGGATGGAACACTCTTTCTGTGAGTGCTAACTGCCATCTTCTCTTGCTGGGGTTTCTCTCTCCTCCTCCTCCTGCTCCCATGGCTCCCTTCCCTGAAGCCAAAGCTCTGAACGATCTTCGAGCTTCCCTCTTCAGCGAGCTCCGGACCTCGGAAGGCGCCAAGCGCCTGCAGCAGCGCGCTTGCAGCCCCACCATCGCCCTCTCCTTCAACTTCTTCGTCTCCGTCGGCATCATCATGATGAACAAGCTCGTAAATCCTCTTCTCTATCTCGCTCTCTCTCTCTCTCTCTCTCTCTCTCTCTCTCTCTCTCTCTCTCTCTCTTCTTCTTCTTCTTCTTCTTCTTCTTCTTCTGCATCATCTTCCCCTCCTTCTTCTTCTTCTTCTTCTTCTTCTTCTTCTTCTTCTGCATCATCTTCCCCTCCCTCTTCTTCTTCTTCTTCATCATCTTCCTCTCCTTCTTCTTCTTCATCATCATCATCATCATCATCTTCCTCTCCTTCTTCTTCTTCTTCTTCATCAGCATCATCATCATCATCATCTTCCTCTCCTTCTGCTTCTTCTTCTTTTTCATCATCAGGTTCTGGGCAGAGTGGGCTTCAACTACCCAATCTTCCTCACCTTCATCCACTACGTGGTGAGCTGGCTCCTGATGGGTCTACTCAACGCCGCCTCCCTGCTTCCCTCGCCGCCGCCGGCCAGGGCGACCCCCTTCTCCACCCTCCTGGTTCTCGCCGTCGTCATGGCCGTCTCCACCGGTCTCGCCAACGTCAGCTTGAAGTACAACAGGTGAATTCCCCATACCCCAGTTTTCTCTCACAAGGCTGTCTGCAAAACCTTGAATGCTTTCTCTCTATAGCGTCGGGTTCTACCAGATGGCGAAGATAGCGGTGACCCCCACCATCGTCCTGGCGGAGTTCATCCTCTTCCGGAAGACGGTTTCCTTCCACAAGGTGAGTTTCGGAAATCATTCATCTCCTGGTCTTCACCGGAACCCTAAAATGGGCAGGAGGCGCCTCCGCAGGTGGTGGCGCTGACCGTGGTCTCAGCCGGCGTGGCGGTGGCGACCGTCACCGACCTCCAGTTCCAGCTCTTCGGGGCCTGCGTGGCCCTCGCCTGGATCGTCCCCAGCGCCGCCAACAAGGTGCTCTGGTCCAGCTTGCAGCAGCGCCACAACTGGACTGCCCTTGCGTGAGTTCTTCCCTTCCTCCGCCGCCACCGGCGAAGAATGGGCCCTTGTCTGAAGCCACGGGTTCTTTATCTGAAGTCAGCGACTCCGTTGACTCGGCAGGTTGATGTGGAAGACGACGCCGATGACCCTCTTCTTCTTGCTCACCATGATCCCGTGGCTCGATCCCCCCGGTGCCCTCTCCTTCCACTGGAGCGCCGCCAGCTACTCAGCCATCCTCCTTTCCGCTCTTCTCGGGTTTCTTTTGCAGTTATCCGGTGCTCTCGCTCTAGGGTCAGCTCTCTCTCTCTCTCTCTCTCTCTCTAACTCTGTAGCTGTCTCTCTCTCTTCTGTGGGGCAGCTTGGGTGATTGTTCCCCTGTTTTCCGTTTTCGCAGGGCAACGTCGGCGGTGTCGCACGTCGTTCTGGGGCAGTTCAAGACGTGCGTCGTCCTCCTCGGAGGGTTCCTCTTCTTCGGCTCGAATCCGGGCGTCTTCAGCATCGGCGGCGTCGCCGCCGCCCTCGCCGGCATGTCTGCCTACACGTACCTCTGCTCACCCGGTAGGCCTCGGGAGGCGCTTTCTTCCCTGCAGAAATCCCGGCTGGGAAAACCAGGCGGCGCCGACGCCGACGAGAACGTATGAACCAACCCAAATCAATAGTTTTACCTCCCTGTTAGAGACAGAAACTCCAGAGAGAGAAACAGAGAGAGAGAGAGAGAGGGGGGGGGGGGGCTCTGGTTTCAGCGAGGGGGCTGGCTGGGGGATGGCCATGTCCATGAAGGTCCTCTTGGCGAGGGTGAGCCACCATTTGTTGGGCGTGCCGTTATGCCTGTAGACGCAGCTCAGCAACTTCCCGCTCGTCTCCTCCCTGATCTGCTTCAGATAATTCCTCAATAACTCTGCAAAAAAAAGACCCCCACCCCTCCCCCTCCTCACTTTCAACCCACAATTATCAGACACTGTTTAGAAAGAGAGAGAGAGAGAGAGAGAGAGAGAGTGAGAGAGCATGCTTCGTTCTTGGACTGAGGAGTGAACAGGCCGCTGAAGGGGAAGCCCTGTTCTACGGGGACAGGTACGGTCTCCAGGCCGAGGTTGATGATGGCCTTGCTGCCCTCGGTTAGGGTTCAGTAGCCCTCGAGCCACGTCAGTGTCACGTTAATGTACAGTGTCAGGTGGACGGGGAGCTTTGGGGAGCTTGTCGGCCGAGCTCTGCACGTTAAAGTGCTTGAATAAGACCTTCGCCAGGAAGAAGATAATGGCTTCCACCACAATGTCAATGGCGTTTGAAAGTCAACGGGAGGAGTGAGAACAGCTGCCGTAAGATCCCCTCCTTACTCGGTCAGCGCCCGGAGCGAGGCCTTTGATGTGGGTTTTCAGATGAAGGAGAGGGCATTCAAATGCTTTCTTGACGCCGTCATCATTGACGAAGCTTGAGTGGTACACCTGCCATTGGATGGATGTTAAGCAGCATATCAGATGAACAGAGTTGATTGTGGAGTATCTATCAAAAGAAATAATCCTCAAACTAGAAATTGGGTGGTGAGATCAGTAGAGAGAGAGTAGAGAGAGAGTAGAGAGAGAGAGAGATGATGTGTGCTTATGTGTTGTTCATCTCAAGATATAGATTCTAAATATAGATGATCTTAATTCAGGAATCATCAAGGGGGAGTACATGACATGTATTTGTTGGACTTTATATTTGATTCAGGATATTAAGGAAAAAAGAAACATCATCTGGGTTGATTGAACATCTCTAATAGACAGTAATAAGAAATTAACTAGCACTAAACTAGGAGAATCAATGGGTGCAGTTCTGAAGAACAATGGATGCAGATACTCAAGTATTAGACGCATATGAAGACATAAATTGCTCAACAAACTTCCAAGTGATGAGAAATTAAAAGTCAATAATAGATTTTCTATAGTAATAATCTCATTTTATGCCTTCATGTCTTTTGAAGATGAAATGAATGGACAAGAAATGAATATCATAGAATGGGTGAAAACGGCTAAAAGGAAAGAACTACTAAGATAATTGATATCACTTCAATAGTTCTAAACAAAATGATCAAATTTCAAATATTTATAAATGTATCAAAATAAAAATAAAAATAAAAATTGGATGAATTCAGGTTGTCTATAAAGATAATGATAAATCTCAATGTGATTTTTTTTCATTCTAAATAATTTATTAAAATAAAATTAAATAGAAAATAAAAAAAATAAAATAATCTCCTATGTGCTTTAAATCTTCCAAATTGCTTGAGCTCTAAATATTTAATTTTTTATGTGTTCCCATGTTCATCATTAAAAAAAGACTCAAGGCCTACAAAATATTCCAAAGAAAATATAGATAATATCACAAAAATAAATTAAAATAAAATGATGGAAATTAAATCAAAAATCTGAAAAATAAGGGGGAGAGAGAGAATGCAACCTCATCGACATTTTGAAATGATTATTAGTCAAATATTGTTAAAAACTATGTAATATTTCGAAATAAATATACCATGATGATTGTAACAAAGTTAGTTTTCACCAAAAATATTAAAACTGCAAGAAAAAGAACTCAAAAAAGAAATGCATGAACTTGTTCCTATTTGTCACTTAGGAACATAGTATCATTGTGGTAATAAAGTGGAATAGAAAGGTGATTTAAAAATATCAAATACTTAATATTGTTGTCTGTTATCCCCCAAATGACAGAATAAGTGAAATAGAAAATAAAACAAAATACAATTAGAAATAAAATTCACAAACATTCTAGAAATCACCCTAATCATCTATCACTTGAAAATACAATACCAAAAAATGAATATAAAATGTTTTTAAAAGTGTAAAAATAATATATTAAGAATGATTAAAAAAATTCAACACAATAAAAATAGAAATTGAATTCACATGTATTCACTTCGCTCATTTACACTTGTCACTTAGACATTTATCATCTAATTTATTTACCTTGGACCTTCATTTCAATTTTCGTACAATAATATCTCAACAATCATTATAAAAACCACAATTATCCATAGACCTTTCACTCACTAAAAATAGAGTGTGGAAGATGATGTATATATGGATGATATACTATAACCTATTGATTGGCCAAAAAATATTGACTTTGCCCATAAACCCTTGAGACATACGCTTAGTGATATAGACATAAATCACTACATGTTTTCTCATAATTTTGAAAAAAAATAAATTACTGAAAAAGGGTTGAAAAAAGTCATCATAAATTTCCTAAAAAATAAAGATAAATATTTCGAATTTTAACTTCATGAGTAATTTCTTGACAATTGAAAAAATAATTCTTAAGATTATAAACCTCAGATAATCATGTTAGCACATAGATTAAAAATCAGAAAATATTTATATCACATAAATAGTAAAAATTATCAAATTAAACATAAGTTCATTACATCATTCTCAAACAAGTATTAATGTCTTTGAACTTAAATAATTCATATTTTACATTGATTCATTACCTTAGTTATTATATAAAAATAAACATTATAATAATCATTTCACATATTGATGATCTAATGAATAACATCATAAGAAATTCTAGACTGAATTCTTGTAAGTTGTTCACTAATTTGAAATGTTGAGGCACCTAAATTAAGTTATTATACAACATGGGAATTGTTCAGTTATTATTTTTCTCAAGTGACACCAAGAAAACTACATGAAGACGTGGATTTTCTTGCTATAGAAACATGAATGACATCATCAAATCAGGCTTATATGAGGACCATAGTTCACACACAAAATATATACAATAAGGTCCCAAATACACATTAAGTAGAAACTTTTTACAATAATACACATGAAGTTACTCATCATTTCATTTTGACATTTTTATGTATTTTCTTGTAATCAGCTTTTTGCCAACCTAATAAAAGTATCAAACTGTTAAATGCACAATTGGAAAATACAACGTAAGCAATTAACTTCTGGACATTCACAAGATCAAATTGTTGGCAAATTAGGGAGGTCAATCATAAGTCCTTAGGGTTTGTATATTATTTAGAAATGAAATCTAGGCTCTTGTACATCAATCTAAAATCATAATAACATCAAATATTTGATAAATTAAGGTCAACTCTACTCTTTCCAAAGAATTAGCGATATAAATGAGAGATCTAAAAGCTAAAAAATCAACAAAACATCTTTTTAGAATAAAAAATATTTTTTCTTCTAACTAGTTAAACTTATCTAAAGACAATGTGAGTTACTATTCGACAAAAAATTAATCAATGTTCATTACTCAATGAAGAAGAAACTTCTTTCTAAATAAATTGGATACCTTTTTCACGTAGTCTAAAAGGCTGAGCCCCAAATTCTATTCTCATTATCCATTCATCTCAATGGATGGTTCACAACAATTACATAAAATTCAGTGTTTTGTTTATGTCAAGATACATGAAAAAATGAAAATTAAGGGGTAAGAATTGTTCCATAAAAACAACATGAGAGAATTCACATAAAATAATTCAATACCCAAAGTGTGCAGTCTAGAGAAATTAAAAAGAAAAAGACATATATTAATAATAATGGTCCACCTACTTCTTGCAAAAAGATAAAAAAGTAGTGATCACCAAGAACCCCACACTTTTTTTCTGCTTATAACCAATTCTACTCTCTACCTTGATCATTGAGAAAATTTAAAATTAATTCAAAAAATTGAAACATCTACACAAACAGGTCATAAAGATCTAGACTTTTCCATCCAACCTCACACTTCACACTAATATCTAATTCTAGGATGCGAGTTATACTAGCAAGAATAATTTACACCTCTACCTTTTGAGCTCCATGAGCTAGACTAGTGTCCTTT
Organism: Spirodela intermedia; assembly: GCA_902729315.2. Lineage (NCBI taxonomy): Eukaryota > Viridiplantae > Streptophyta > Magnoliopsida > Alismatales > Araceae > Spirodela > Spirodela intermedia. The sequence goes on from CACVBZ020000043.1 coordinate 21,897, forward strand.
TCCACTCATCTTTCTTTGAAATGGACTAAAAAATAGGCTGTAATGAGAAAAAAAGCTCGACACAATCCAATCATAATACTAGATGGCAAGTTGTCTAATTTAGAACCATAAAGTATGATTCAATCCAAAGAAGCAAAGATGTTTAACCCTATCCTTTTACAAAATAGTTTTCAAAACTTTGCATTCCATCATTGAGTACCAAGGATACCATCACAAATAGAGAAAATCATGTTATGATTTGAAGAAGGTATTTGACACTGGTAGAGAAAATGGATTAGACGATGATTTATAAACACAAAGACATACAAAGAGAATCTAAAGTCGGTTGCCAGCATATCATTTCTCTATCTACAATGCATCAACCCCCCTCCTTCCCTTGGGAGAAGGATTTGCACAATGTGGTGTCTTCGTGTCCGTTTGATCAAATCAGGATCTGTATGATTAGAATGAGAGTAAACGAGAAGGCCCATTAGTGCTCGATTTCAAATGGGCTCATCTAGGCTCAATGTTAGCCCAACTTTGATGCTATGTAAAAAATAAAAAATAAAAAATAAAAAGGAAAAGAAAAGAGTACTCACTCACTAGTTGGTGGGTTGGGCCCGAGCTTTGCAGAGCCCTGACCCAGCCCGGACCAGAAGGAAGGCCCATAAAATTGGGCTTAGAGCGGAACTCTCATAAATTGCCTCCCTGAGAAGGCCTACGGAAATAAGATAACTGAAAAAAAATGGCGCTTAAATTAGTTTATCTCGTAATCTCTTCTACTATCTGATTATTAAACGATTAATCATTTAATATTATCTATTATGTCATCAAGTTGAGTGTCACCATGGATTTTTCATAAAATAAGTTTGTTAAAAATATATATATGATGAGGACTTTTGGCAAAGAGTGGGTTTTTTAGGCACGATTATGAGAAAAAAAGCATTTTTATTTTCTGAAGACGCGAGAAAGATGCTTGACAAATGTGGGCTTTTTTTTTTTGCGTGGCAAAATGAGGATTTCCAGATGACATGAGGAAGAGGCCTCAGGACTTGCCACATGTACCAGATCCGGCCAGCGAATCCAGCAGGCAGATACCTAGGTCGGAGGAGGGAGAGAGAGAGAGAGAGAGAGAGAGAGAGAGAGAGATCTTGCCAGGCTGTCATCGGTTCACAGAAGCAGACAGCAGCCGAGAAGAAACCAGGATGGTCACATCGGAAATAATTTGACGCATTCAATTGGAGAGCAGGAGAATAAAGGCTAATAATTTCCCAGATGGGCATCCGCATCAACAGATAAACTACGGTTCGCCATATTTTATAAACTAGATAATGTGAATTAAAAGGGTTTATTTAGGAAAAAATACTCTCCCTGAAGAACACGATCTAACCGCATTGTGGGCCATATACGGAGGAAAACGTTTAAATAGAACGGAAATATCCCGAAAATTAAATATCTGTAATTTCTTATAATGTCATGAAACCACCAGAAATCAGAACATTTAATCCCACTAAATAAATCGATTATATATATATATATAATTTTCATTTTGTACTGATTCTCCGAAGCATCTCATGACTGCTCAAGAAGAGGGGAAACTCTCCCTGGGCGAGCTCTGGACCTCCCCCAGGAGGTTGACTTCTCATCTCAGGTAACTGAAATTGCTGCGAAGCCCCTTGCTGATGACCGAAAATAATAAGATGTTGACAACAGATTCTAATGAGTTCCAATGAATGAATGCAGCGAATTCCAGACATGGTTCAATGACGAATATGCCCATGAAATCGGTCACCAACGACATGCCTGATTATTGATCCTGACAATCGGATCTTCGCAGGGACACGCTGGCGCAGAATGTGATGAATCTCAAAGATTCCGCTCACCGTTAAACGGAAATTCTGGCCGTGAGATCATTAATCGCAGACATGGTGGATTACTATTGATGGTGCTGATGGTGATAATATTGCCAACAATAAGAGTAATATCGGCGGATGCGGCAGATCCGATGAGTGTGCTAGAGAGCTTCCCACAGGCCGATGATCATCATACCCACAGAGTGTTTTGCTGGCACTAAACAGTAGGGCATCATCGATGAAAGATAATCTGATGAGATGCAGTCAGATGCGCATATGGGGTAGATGCGAATTCGCAACCTTTCCACCGCCTCCAGCATCGATTCTCGATTCCTGGGGAGAAATGAACAAGAGGGGAAGATATACGAGGGGAGAAGGAATGGAATAAAATCTGGACAACGGTTTTCTCCTCTGGAGTTGGAGCTGGAGCTGTTTGAGCCCCCTGGCTCTTCTGCCCCACGTACAATATTCATTCTCTGATCTTGAGTATACCCGACTGGGGAGTTCATATTATACAACAGCGGGAGCAGGATGATGAAACCGGGCTGCGTTGACAACGTCATTGACCTTCCCATTGGAGGGTCTGTCTTTGAATCTCGATGATTTCCCGGGGCTGTGCTGGAACAGGGAGCAGATTATGCTCTCCAGGGACTTGACGGTGTGCTTGGCGTACTTGTGGGCGCTTTCTTCCTTCTCAACCAGTGGGCCGTAGTTCTTCATGTAGATCCTGTAGCGTGGGACTAATATCTCCGCGATGAGATTGCAGAGCTCCTCTCTGAGGTCCTTCTCCGGGATGACCCATCTGGAATGCTTCCTGTAGATCTCATCGAAGGCCTCGTTGAAGGCCCAGAGACGCTTCTTGACCAGATCTCTTTCGGTTGATCCTCCTCCTCCTCCTCCTCCTCCACTGGAGAGGAGGGCCAGACCCTCTCGGCTCAGAAGACCAGGGAGCTTCCGCCAGCTCTGTCTGAGGTACAACTCCATGTAGTAGTCCCTGTAATGGCGGTGCCCCTTCAGCCATTCCTCCCCCAGAAGCTCTCCCAGATCTGTCCCGTGGAGATGCTGGTGGAAATGCCAGTGGGCGTTCATCAGGAACAAGCTGGCCTGGGCTGGGTCCTCGTAGCCCTTGGACCATTCCTCGAAGTTCTCCTCCAGAGCTTTGACGACGTTGAGGATGGCCTCTGCAAGGTGCCCTTCCTGGAACTGCTCGTTGCGCCATGAATGGTTGATCTTCAGCACCTGGGTCAGCACCGGCCTGTACTCCTCCCCCAGCAAGGTGTTGCAGTAGCCCGTGATGAAGGTGGCGAGCTTGGGGACGCTCCCATGGGGCGGGGGGGGCATCTGCCGCTGCAACTCCACCTGAACCAGGAGCTCCCAGAAGATGTCGCAGGCCCCATCGACGACTCTCTTGATGAGATCCCTCGTGAGGCTCTTGATCTCGCCGCAGGGCTTTCCACCGAAGAGGCGATTGAAGTCAACCCTCAGCTTGTCCAGCGTGGAGAAGATCTCCAGCAGCTTCAGGAGCTTGATGGGGTCATTCTGGCTCTCTGTAACCCGCATCCCGAATCTGAGGAAGGCAGTGATCCCCGGCTGTGAGGCGATTTCTGCGAAGCAGCCCATCCACAGTTCCGGCGGCCCGCAGGCCCCCAGAAGTTCGGAGCAGAGCTTGTACTCGCTCTCAAAGAGGTGCTTCACGGCAAATTCCAGATGCTCCCTCCACCGGGTGAAGGAGTCCTCGATGCTCCTCACGTCGTCGAGCTCTGAATTGGCGATCTTCTCGAGGTAGTCCAGGTCCAGGGAGCTGAGGCTGGCCCTGAGAACGGAGACCCGCTCCGCGGTGTAGATCCTGATGCAATTCTCCAGCCGCCCATTGGCGGAGAGCCTCTCCAGGATGAGAACGAGCTTCTGCAAGACAGCGGCGGGCAGCGGAGATGTGAGAAGAAGGTGGTGGTGGGTCAACGACGGCGGAGCCATGGCGAGGGGGGCGCTGTTCTCCGCCAGCAGCCGGCGGAACTCGGACTCGAGGCGGCGGAGGGCGGCGCTGAGGAGGCCCCCATCGAGAGGGGAACTGGAATTCTTCAGAGAGAGAAGGGAGCCTCTGAGAATCGCCAAGAATCCGCTATCGGCAAGGGAGTTCTCCTCCAGATGGTCGACCATGTCCTCCAGCCACTGGATGGCGAGGTTGCAGTTGCCGGCGAGGAAGAAGAGGGCCTCCTCGAGTCGCCGGAGGACAGAGAGGTAGCCGGCGAGATCATGGCGCGGGTCGGAGAAGAGGAGGGCTTCCAGGCCGTGGACGGCGTCGAAGACCCTGAGGACGGCGGCGGCGGGGCCGACGGCGCGGTCAATGTGGCGGCCGACGGCGAGGAGGGCCTCCTTCCTGGCCCTGACGGGGCGCAGCGCCGCCTCCAGCGAGGGGAGTCGCCTTGAGATCTCATCCAGACGAAGGCCCGCCGTGTCCAGAGCGGTGGCCACCGCCTGCGACCTCTCCAGGGCCGCCCTCAGCGACCGCTGCGCCGCCACCAAGTTCTCCATTCACAGCGCCGCCAAGACAAGCCAGCGAGAGGAATCGGAGATGCAGATGGAGATGGAGAGATAGGAGCCCCTGGAATCGCTCGGGTAAGAGAGAGAAAACGGCGTCTGCATTCTTCACCCTCCCTGCGTCTTCCTCCAGGAGAAGAACTCACCCAATGTGGAGAGGGGGAGTCAAGGGGGAAGGAACGAGGAAGAGGGTGAGGGACCCATGAAGCCTCTGCAACTACTCCGACCAAGAGAGAGAGAGAGAGAGAGAGAGAGATATTAATTCAACGCCGGTGAATTCGAAGTTGGGGATAGAAAGAGAGCAGCTAATAGGGAAGAGGGAAGGTTGGTCAGGAAGATGGAAGAAGGATGACCAGAGCGCCATGGGCGAAAGTCAAACGATACGAAAGATAGCAGCTTTCCGCGAGACAGCAGTCGCCAGCGTGGGCTTCGCCAGATCATACGCTTTCGGATCCTTATCAGAATATACATCACCAAATCATCCGCCAACAAACCCATCTGGAACAGATCCGAAGTCAACCCGAGAGTTTCCACGCCGTCTTAAGTTCCCCGTAGTTAATCTTTCCGCTGAATCTCTCGAACGGGCCGGATCGAGTCCATGGCCCGGAGTGGAGATGCTAGTGGACCTTCACCAATTTTGGGCCCGTTAACTTCAGTTGGTCCAATGCTGTGTCTTGTACGTGATTAGGTGAAAAACGAAGGCGACTAAACAATCCGAAGAACATGAACACGAAAATAATCAACGAAGCCCCCACTATTCCCCTCGTCCTCACTCACCCGAAGAGCATAATTTTAACGTCGGAATTAGAGATTTCGTGCACTAATAAACAATATCCTCTCTCTCTCTCTCTCTCTCTCTCTCTCTCTAGAGACTACTAACTTCCACTGGCGCGAATTAAAAAAACACGAAGTATGAAGAGAGAGAGAGAGAGATAGAGAGGGTTTTTAAGATAGTCGGTAGAATCTAGAAGGTTAATGGGCTTGGGATTGAACTTCTTCAATGGGTCTGGCCCAAAATTATGAGAACTGAAGCCCAAAGTTGGGTTTAGGCTAGGAGATGAGGAATCATACATAGGGTTGCAACTCGGCCCAAATAGACCTCGAAAACATCGAGGATTTTTACGTTTCGAAAGAGCTACCTTCACTGGGCCCGCCCCAAGTTCCCTCTTTCTAGCAGCTCAGATGGAAGACGCGGCCCGGGTGGGTTTCCAACCGTGGGCCTGCTCTCAAACTGACCCACGAGTTGTGGGCAAGGCGCAGTAGTTCTTCCCACTTCTTGCGCAGGGGGAGAGAGAGAGAGAGAGAGAGAGAGAGAGAGATTCCACGTGGAAGTGGAACCCAAGAGGAACGGTCCCGCCTCAATAGAGTATGTAATGTTGTAATGGGCCGCCATTGTTGGTCTAAGTGTCCTAATGGGTCCTTTGACTAATCATCGTTGACTTGGCCTGACTGCCGCCACATCCGTTCGACCGGCCGCCGCCCTCTCAAGTGCTCCGGCGGTGGGTAGTTTGAACGGAACTGTCCAGAGGTCAACCCCGACACCGACGGCTTGTAGTGGGCTCTGGACCACCTGGCCGCTTTCCGCCTGCCCCGTAAACGTCGTGCCAGGCCTGACCGGTCGGGAAACCCGTTGGGCCCCACCCGGTCTGCCCAAAGTCCCCAGGTCTTAAAGAATAGTCCAGCGTCTTTTGACCGGACGCCAGAGAGGGGGAGCCCAATCGAATTAAGAATCTTGCCTTTGGGTCCGCGGGGCTCCGATCTAGTCAAATGCTCAGGTCTCCCCAGGAGAATTTTATGGGAAATTCCGACAACCACGACGAAAAAGGAGCTAGAGAAATAACGAAACGCCCTAGTGTGGCCAAGGGCCACGTGGCGGGGGAACTGGCGCCAGGTCGTGTCAGCGTCTGCTCTGAGGGGGTAAGAACGAGGATTTATCATAAAAAAATAATGATTCGAGGAAGGATGGGTCGCCTGCGTCCAACGGCCCAGATTTTACAACGGCCCATCCACGGGCGAGATCGTAGCTTCTCTCTCCTGGCGGTTCTGCGGTTCAGTTACGACGACTCGGACACGAGTTTTCCGGGGGAGGCGACGGCGGCGCCGGCGCTGGCGACGAGGCTGTGGCCGTGGTGGCGGTGCTCGCCTTCGTAGGTGACGATGAGCATCGAAGGATCATCGAGCGCTCTCTCGACGTGCTTCCTCGCGGGGCAGCCCCGCAGGGTGCTGCACTTGTAGTAGCCTCTGAAACGACGAAGGAGGGTGAGATTCGGCGAAGGGAGGGCGGCGGAACCTGAGGAATGGCGGCGAGGTGGTGGTGGTAGTACCTTGGATAGGGGGAGCCTTTTATCGGCTTCTGGCCGTACTTCCTCCAGGAGTACTCATCCGGAGGGATGTCAGCCATCTTGGAGCTGATCGCCGGGACTCGGATCGTGTTCCTCACCCGGGATTTCCTGGATCGGTTTGAAATGTAAGATAGCAGCACAAAGGCGGTGGTTTCTGTGGGGGGAGGCTAGAGAGTGGTGAGGGAAGGTTACCTCCTCTTGGAGCAATGGCAGCGACCGCCGGAGAGGGAGTATTTGCCAGGTGCTCCTTCAGAGTGCTGACCGTGGACGTGGCACTTTCTGGACGACGACGAGAGAGGAGGTTTACCGGCAGAGATGGCCGCGGAGGGAGACGCCGCGACGACGTGGGAAAGCAACAGTGAGGATCCCTGCTTCCCGTTGGATATGCTGCCGTCGCCAGTGATGGAAGATATGAAGGACGAGTTCGCCGAAGACATGGACGGAGTGATGCTAAAGCTATCCTTGCTAAAGCGGCTGGAGACCGATGTCTCACCGCACAGGAAGCCGGTCGTCTTCATCCCCGGTGTCGGCTTCGTGAAGTCAAGAGTCAGGGCTTGCGACTGAGACGGCGGAGGCGTCGGTACCGCTGCCTTAACTTTCGACGGAGAAGGAGAATAGGACTGGGAGGCGGACGCCATAGCCGCCTCTTCGGCAGCGGGGCCCCGCCGGAACCGAGCGTGGCCAGTACGATTCAGAATAGAGATAACCTTCTTGAACCTGCCGACGGTGAAATCGGCGATCTCCCTGCAGTCGAGATCCTGCTGCTGCTGCGGTTGCGGTGGACCTGAGCGGTGGCCGTGGTGGGAAAGCTGCAAGATTAGGTGCTCCATGCTCCGGATGCCGGCGGCTGCTGCCTCCTGGATCGCGATCTGGTCCTCCATCTTCGTGTAGCCGATCAGATCGACAGCCATCGGACGGAGATGAGAACTTCCTACCTTAGGAACGGCCCTCCCACTGCTCAGAAGCCGCGGTCACCGACCATGAACACAAAGAGGAGGATAAGGAGAAGCTCTGAAGTAGACGAAGAAGGAATCAACAAACAAGGGGAGGACTGGAATGGGGAAGACGACGACCAGTTATAAGAGGACCCGCAGTGAAGTTGGCTTCGCGGAACCGAGAAACCGGCTGCTCCCGGTAAATAAGGAGAGAGAAGACGCCTTTTCCCCTCGCGGCTGTGATTCGTCCAAGTGCCTCGTGATGCGAATTCCACTAGCCCGAATACTTGCCAAAAATAAAATCCTTTATAATATACTCCAAAAAGCACTCCCAAGAACCGAACCATGGGAGCGATCCTCACCGTCAGAGCTGTTTGATGGGCGGTCAAGATGAGGCGCAGGACCCGCGACAGGCACATGCGCGTTCTGACAAAGTTTCGGAGCGGTGTGGTTCTAATAGTCAACTTGTTCGAGGTCAGCACATGTGAGTCGTCTCGACAGCTGTCGCCCGGAGGATATCAACGGCTCGCCGAAGTCGCTTGGCACTCGCCTGTTCAGCTTTTGAATATTTAGGTCTCAATAGTCAACGATGTGCAACACGTGTACTTTGATAACCATTCCCCGTTTCTGCAGGAAATTTCCTTCGCCACGAAGAAGCCGCCAAATCGAGAGGGAAGAAGAGCCTTTGAAAGAAACCTTTAAAAGGAAGGGTTTTAACGCAAAAGTCTCCGGCACATCGAGCCAGCTGTTGACTTAATGGGCTCCCAGCCGGAGAACTCGAGATGGGCAGTCGCTAAGGGCCGGCACACGTGGTGTCCATTGACTTGACGAAACATCTGCTGATTCAAACTAAATTCGTTTTCTACCGGTCAATTTAAACTTTATTGCACTTAATGTAGTTAATAATTTCCGTTAAAACTGCGACTTTCTCGCTGGCATTCAAAATGCGAGTTGACTTCTGACATTCGGAAAAGTCAAAGAGAAGGTGCTCGTCTTCTTCCATACTGTTGAACGAGCGTCAGTGAAAGGGTTTTCGTTCGTATTGGACAAACCAGCATATGGCTTAACCATGGTTACACAGGTGGGAAGCTCTGACCCAGCGAGGTTGACTTTGGGGGACGATTCGTGGTAGAAAAAGTGAATAAATTATTCGGTGTGCCCCACGAATAAGACTGGCTGACGAGGAAATCTCTCCAACCAAATGTATTAATATATAATACCCCCTATGAAATTATGTTCGCTAAATTTAAATATTATCAAAGTCGGGTCGATGAAGAGGAATCTGGGCCGCGGGGTCTAAGAGAGAGAAAGGCGGGCTCTGGGCCCTGGCCCCTTTTGCAATCAGGCCCATCAGGTTGCTCTTTTGAGATTTGAACTGCTCGTAGTTCAAGACCCAGTTCTCTCTCTAGGTATACAAACACGCGTGGAGATGAAGGGGGTGGACCGGTGGACCATGGCTGGCGTGACCAAGGCCGCTGAATGGGGTGGGGGTTGGGGTGTGTCGGACATCTTCCTCTTGTCTCTTTTCCTGTCTCGTTTCCTTCCTATGCCCACCAGGAGTCGCCACGGGGGGGCACCAGATCCAGGTCTCATTTCAGTAGATAAGTAGAAACACAGAGGCAGATACATATTTACACAGATAGATAGATTAGAGGCTTAGCGAGAGAGAGAGAGAGAGAGAGAGAGAGAGAGGCACGTTCTGGGGAGCAAATCAAGTCCATATTCTACTGCTGTTCTTACCATCTCCTGGTTCCTCCATTTTCTTGGCTTGTCTCCGAGCGCGGGGGTGGGGTCCGTCCTGGGAGCTTGAAGCCATGGCGGGCTCCCTTGTCCTGTTCCTCTCTTTCGTTCTGCGCATTAAATGGAATTGTTTTGTGAAGTGGGGAGTCGGCAGGCACGCCCAAGCGTTTCCCTAGGGGCGGGGGGGAATTTTCTCTCACTCACTGTAATTTAAATATCCACGTCGATTTGTTTGTTCTTGTGATCCTTGGTTTAGTGCCCACGCATGTGGACGGCCTCAATGAAAGAGAGAGAGAGAGAGAGAGAGAGAGAGAGAGAGAGAGAGAGAGAGAGAGAGAGAGAGAGAGAGAGAGAGAGAGAGAGAGAGAGAGAGAGAGAGTTGACCAATCAGGTGCAGTAGGGAAATGATTTGGCTGGGTTGAGCTTTGACTAATCGACGACATTGGAAGTTTGGAGCAATCCATTCGGTTGAGTTTCGTTGACGTTAATCTTCTGGAGATTCACGCCATGCTCAACCGGGGGTAGTTCTCATACACCATTGGTTAATTGGGTTCTACAGTGTGGTAATTATTTCTTCTGGCGGAGCCCCTAATGTGAGAGACCGTGAGTACAATAAAGGAAGTTCTAAACACCCCCACATCCACCTCCCCTCCCCTCCCTTCTCTCTCTCTCTCTCTCTCTCTCTCTCTCTCTCTCTCTCTCTCTCTCTCTTCCTGTCATTCCTGTCACTCGGTGTAGCTGAACGAAATGCACCACTGGAGAAGCTCTCATACGCCTATGGTTAATAGATGTGGGGGCCCTTAAGAAACAAGGTCTAAACGAGCATCGAAGCTTAGTTATTACTTCTGACGGGGTCCCAATGTGGGGACCTTAAGATACAATAGAAACAAGGTCTAAACGAGCCCCCCACCCAGCCTCTCTCTCTCTCTCTGCCCTGACATCCTAACATACCCTTCAGTGGTTCATTCGGTCGAGCCGGATGGCATGCACTACTGGAGATGCCATTCTACTTCAGCGAAGCTTAGTTATTTCTTCTGTCAGAGCCCCAATGTGGGGGACCTTAAGAACGATGGACCAAGGTCTAAACAAGCTCCCCTCCTTCTCCCTCTCCCTCTCCCCCCTCTCTCTCTCTCTCTCTCTCTCTCTCGTTCGCTCACTCGCTCGTTCTGGGTGGGGAGCATCCGATCCTCCGGGCACTCTACGTGATCCGCTATGACCGACTTTGTTCTGACGAGGACGGCGGAAGAGTGAGACTACGGCAAGGAATCGCCACTTCGGTAAACCCACTTTGGGATCAGAGGGCTAGGTGAGCTATGGGCGAGTTGACCGGGGCGGCAATGTTCATCACTATCATCCTTGGTCCTCTCCATAATTGAGGGTGAACAAATCGTCTGGTTACAAAAATAAGGCGATTTAATAATCTCTTAAAATTCTTCAACGATGTATAATACGGAGACAGCAACTTAACTGGTTGATCGTAGTAATTTATCAAATATTCACTGTTCATCTACAATTATAAAATTTGAGAGTGCTTCCACAAACTATTAAAAGAATCCATTATTTATCAACAATTTTATAAATGTATGAAACCTTTTTCACATAATATTACATAATAGATTCCAAAAATTCGTCAAATATTCACCATTTATCTATCATTATTATCTCAACAATTGAGACTATTTCCACAAAATAGGAAATGGCTGTGATTAACGTGACGGAATTACATTATTTAATGAACAAATGAATTATCATAATATCTATTTTGGTGAAATAATTTTCGAGGGTATTCTTGAAGAAAATAAAATAGCTGTTAATAAGTGATGGCCCAACATAGTTTGCTGGAATTATGCATTTCCTAATTTGCCTTCATGAAAACTTAAATGATGGACACAGTTTCCTGGTCTCGTTGTCCTCCCTCTCTTCTTGAGTTCTTCGGTAGGAAGGCCTGATGAGAACATGCCCTCCTTGGACTGTGGTTGTGTTACGTGTCCAGCCTGTGATAGATCGTTCCATGTGCACGTTGGCACCTGCCCAATTATATGGCCTCATCATACGTTTCCTTGGCTGCATCTGAGGAGCGAGAGAGAGAGAGAGAGAGAGAGAAAGAGAGCACATCTCTAGCTGTCTCATATTGTTTCCTTGTGTTGGTGGGGGAGACCCTTGATTCTTCATCTTCATCTTCTTCCTGACGTAAAAAGGAAGCCAGGCTGTGAAAACAAAAGAGATGTCTTTTCTTCTGCGCCTCCTTCTCTCTTGATCTGATGCCTTGCTCACTGACTCCCTCGTTCCTTGGAGCACACTAAATCGCGAGTTTCTCTTCCTTCATCACTCTACTGTTGGGTCCACCTCCTCCTCCTTGAAATGCGATAGCTTCTAGTTCAATCCTTGGTCAGATTGCGATGGTGTTTGTTTAAAGAGCATACCCATCGGATTACACGGTCCCAAAGAGCCCGTTGGGCCTTCCTTCCCCCGTACTCCTCGCTTTGACTCCACATGTAGTGGGAGAACGGTAAACTTTGATGGACCAGTCGCGTTGGAGATATAAGGAAGACGATGCAGTCAAAACTTCAAATTTTCTGATGGGCCGCCCATCTGATCAACTCTTATGAGATCCCGGTGTAAAAACTTCGAAAATTTCATGGCGAGGAAGGCGAGCGGTTAAAAACTTCAAATTTTCTGATGGTTCCGTTCCTCAGGAGCAGACGAGAGAAGCCCGCCCATCTGATCAACTCTTATGAGATCACGGTGTAGGTATTTCAACGCTTGGTTATCTAAGGTTGGCCTGTTGCTCAGGATCAGACGAGAGACACCCCACATCCTCTTTTCTTTCTTGTTTTTATTTCTTTGCGCTTTCAGGTGTGTGTGTGTGTGTGTGTGTGTGTGTGTGAGAGAGAGAGAGAGAGAGAGAGAGAGAGAGAGAGAGAGAGAGAGAGAGAGAGAGAGAGAGAGAGAGAAAGAACATGGGCCTATCATAGTACGTTACCTTTCTTGTTTACCCGACAGTTCACCTGTCTGTCTTTGCTGTCGGTGGGTTCAGCAGGGGACCATTGCCGGAGAGCTGCCATGACACGTGGATTCACCGCCCTGCCATCATAGATCCTTGAAGCGGATGGCACGAATTTGCCACCACCTTCCCCCCCCCGCCCTTATCCTTCTTCTGGTCTCCTTGATTAATAATCTCACGCCAATATCTCTCCTCGCCCCCGTTCTGGCTGCGGCCGAAGGACAGAGAGAAAGAGAGGGAAGAAGGGTGGGCTCTCCGATCCCCACAGATTTAAAAATTTGTGCCCGGGCAGTGGCACGAGGAGCTTTTGACATCAACTGACGGCGGCGGTGGTGACGGCGGAGGCGGCGGGGTGACTTCGAATTGTTCTCTGAGATGCCATTCCTCCCTTCGACTGCGCTGCTGGGGAGTTGGTAGCGATGGGTCCCTCATGGCAACATGGGAGAAAGATGATGGGAAGAGATAGACGGGGTGTGCGTCGGTTAGTCTTCCACATGAACGGCTTAGCTACGTCCGCGTAGGCTTAGTTAAACACCGCTTGGCTCCTCGTTTTCTTCCTCTCTTTTTCTCTCTCCTTTGTACCTTCGTAAACCTTTCTCCCTCCCCATTTCGTCCCCACAATCATTTGGTCATCTCTCTCTCTCTCTCTCTCTCTCGTCGTTCTCACCCTCTGTTGCTGTCTCTCTCCCAGCGTCCTTCATTCACGTCCTCCTCTCTATCTTTAACCACCTTCTTCTCCTTCTTCCTCGTCATTGTCTCGTACTTCTTCTTCATCTACTGGTACTACGGCCGCCCTTACCACTACTTTTACCGCTGCCTGTTCGGAGGCTGTAAACTGCACCTCTGCTTCTGGAATTCCGTTTCCTCGTCTTCCAGAGAGCCACCCCCGGTCTGCATCTTTCTTTCCTTCACTCGTCCTCCGCCTTCATCAAATGTGGTCGCTCAACGTCCTCCATTCATAGCCTCCCCCCGCCCCCCCACAGCAATGGATTCTCAAGATCCGGCGGTGGAGCTGCCAAAGATTGCCCACATGCGGACCAGCAAGCTCGGAGAAGGCGCCGTAGATCTCCAGCAACCTGATCCCACCGCCAACGCTTTCCCTGAGAAGGAGGAGAGGGAAGATCCATGTATGACGCCCAGGAGGTTGGATGAGAAAGAGGAGCGGCCCTCTGTGTGCCCGCCGGCGCCGAGCAAGCCACGGGTGGAGAAGAGGAAGAGAGATCCTCCCTCTCAGGGATTCTTCTCTGTACCTCCTGATCTTGGGTTGGTGTTCGTCCCGCTCTCAGAGAAGCCAAGGAAGATAATTCGTGCAGGATGAGTTTACGGTCCAC
>CACVBZ020000044.1:0-66316 GCA_902729315.2 Spirodela intermedia
TCATCGACATATTTCCTCGCAAAGTTGACAAAAGGCATGAGAACCGTCCGTCCTCTAGACGCATAAAAAGCTTCCCCTGAACATCCTACAGCAAATCGGAATGTACTAGCTTCCAGCACTGTTCTTATGACAACACAACCTCCAACATCGGACAACAAATGTCTAAGCTTCCACAGCAGAACCCAATTTATGACCGTCGATTGGTCGTCAGAAAGCCACAGTAAGCGAAACACGAGAAATTCCCCCAAGCAGCACTCAGCATACAATCGACGACCGTTCGTCAGAGAGGCAACCAAAACCCACCGAATCAGCGGCATTCTCAAGAGAATTACACCAGGGCGCAGAGGAGTATATTACCTTTGGAAGACTTGTCATAGTAGAACAGTGAGTCGCTGGGGACTGAGGAGAGGTTGCCGCCGCTGTGGGAGTCCTTGGTGGCCTTCTCGAAGTACTCCTCTATGTCCGCCGTAGATATGTTCGCCCTCCACGCCTTCTTCCCCTTTCGCGACGTCTTCGCCTTCTTCCCCATGGTCACAGCGTTGACGAAGGACGGGGAGACCAGAGCGAGAGAGAGAGAGAGAGAGAGAGAGAGAGAGAGAGAGAGAGAACTGTTAGGGTTCCCTAAGCGAGAGAACCGGGAGGATGAACTTTCTGAGACTAGGCGGCGGCATCTCACATCTCGCTGCATATTTTCAATTACATCCTCAGCATCTCGCGTAAAATACTTCACCCCATACTTTTATAATATTATCTTTACAGCCCCCAGTATCCTGCTACATAATAAAATATATACGTACTCACCCCGGGTGGGAAGGGGAAGAAATCGTCGAGGGGACCCGGCCCGGCCCGGCCGGTTCCGGAGAAACCCGACTCCGAGCCAATAAAGAGTAATCAAAAGGTATATTTGGGAAATCACACAGAGCATATCCTTGACATCAAGTAAGGACATAAACACAATGGAAATCCAACATATGATCTATATGTAATTTCCCCATACCAACCCTTTCCCTCCAACATCAAGATGGCGAGAGAAAGAGAGAGAGACGGGGTTTGCCAGAGGACCTCACGTTATTCCTACAGACAGTAGATGAGAGAGAGGGGCTTAGATTTCCAGCTTGGTACTGAGAAAGTCGGAGCTGTCGACGGTGCCGCCGCCCCAAAGCAGCTCCTTGCTGCTCGGCAGCGGCGGCGGCGGCGCCGCCTTGCCCTCCAGGTTCCGCGGAGACGGGTACGGCTGGGCACTCGACACCCTGCGCGAGGAGCAACACCGTCTGTCAGATGAGCGCCGAGGAAGAGGAGAGAGATCGCGAGGCCGTGGGAACGGCGGCGCCGCCGTCGGCAGCGGCGGTGGCGGTGGAAGGGGGAGGATCTTCTTCTCACCTCTCCTTCCGCTTCTCCAGGAATCGGGCTAAGGAGGCCTTCCGCGCCTGCGGCACCGCTGCACCGGCGAACCACCACTACCGAATAAGAAACCCACCAAAGAAGATCGACCGACTCAACAAGACTACGACGGCACACCTCGGAGTGTGGCGGCGGCCGCGCCGCCGCCGCTGGTGGCGGACGCTGTCGGAGCTGAGCTCAGGTCGTCGGAGATGTTGGAGCTGCTGCCCGACTGGGCCCTCGAGATCGGCGGTGAGGAGACCACCTTCGTCGGCTCCACTGCTGGGATCGGGACGTCGGCCAAGTTCATCCTGGAGACATTGCTCGCCAGGAGCATTATCGCCCGGGCCTGAGAAAAGAAAGAGGATTAGAAAAAAAAAAAGAAAAAAGGATCGAATCGACTCCAAATCCTCAAGGAATGAATTCGTCGTCGAAATCTACCACCTTCTCCGCCCGTACGTCATCGAAAACGTTGATCGACCCAGCGTAGAAGATCGTCAGCTGCGCAGCTGCTCCCGAGGGGTTGACAGCGCCCCTACAACCAGAGAGTCAACGTCTCAGACCGATTGAAGGGGGAGATCTCCAGTAGCATTCTGTGTCTGTCTCCCCACCTGGGGATGACGGGAGAGGCGAGCGTCGGAGCTCTGCTCAAGGAATGCTGCTGGTTCAGAGGCGCCGCCCTGAAGAAGGGGCTCGCCGGAGTGGGAGGAACGAAGTTCTTCTGCAACCCCAGAAGGGAGGGGGAGGGGAATCAGGTTGAAGCAATCAAGTTTGCACTACAATTTTTACCAGTAGAGATTGGTGGATGAGCTAGGGTTCCTACAGAGTGAAATCCGAGACTGGAGATGAAAGGATCGCCGGCGGGGGCGGAGCGGAACCCCGATGAGGGCAGGAGATCGAAGGCGATGCTCGTTGACCTCTCCTCCTCGGCGGCGGGGAAAAAGACGAAGGGCTGCCGGCCGGAGACCATGCTCGAGAAGGACCACTGCGCCCCCTGTCTCCCGAAGAAGAATCCTGCAGATACACGGAGAAGGGCGGGACTGAGAAAAGAAGGCTAGCCAGGATCAAATAAATCTTCTTGGCAGGAAGTTTGAAGCTTGAAGAACTAATGGTTTTCGACGCAAATCAGAGGAGATTACGGCCCATTCTGTCTCACTTTTAGCATCCCGAGTCTCAGATTGGGAGGGAAAAGAGCGAGAGAGAGAGAGAGGCGCCGGTCAAGGAGGACGAATCCCGCGTTGCAACACCACCGCTACCACCTACGTTCTGATGGATTCCAAGGGAGGAATGCGGCGAGAGTTATCGACGGAAGCCGATAAATCTAAAGAAAACAACAACAATCCCGAAGAAATCGAAGAACAGATCAAGAGATCCTGTAGAACAGAAATTCCTGAATTATATATTTACTGCGCTAAAACAGTAATCGACGCCGAAACTTGCGCGCATATGTATGGTATTTACGCTCCATCGACGAGAAAAATTTCCCCCGACAGATCAGTGGAACGAGAACCAAAAAACAGTCGACCGATCTCTTCCGACGAGAACCCGCAGCCCTTGGGCTGAAGGGGGAAGACCAAATCGGAAAGTTCAAAAAAAATATAAAAAAGGAAAACTAACAAACTAGACGGGGAACGAAGCCCCAACGACCCCAGGGATTGAAAAACCGAGAAGGATATCCATGCGGAAACGATCCACAGCGGACCAGCAATAACTTCAAAAGATTTTATCAGACAAAAGAATAAGAACATCAAGTGTTCGAGGAACACCAGGGGAAGAGACGAAGGGGCCCAGACCTCCTGTCTCCTCTCTCGCCGCCGACTCCCTCCCGCCGATCCCCAGAAAGTCCGTCTCCATGCTCTCAAGTCGCCTCTCTCTAGCCCGCGCTCGCCGTCGCCGCCGCCGCTCAGCCGCTCCTATGTGTCTCCTCCCGCCGCTCCCCTCCTCGCGTGAGAGAGAGAGAGAGAGAGATGGGGCAGGGGAAAGGGGAGGAGAAGCCACGAGTAGGGGTCCACACCCTCGCTTCTATCACCTTTCCCACATGCCGATTACCGGACGATGCGCTGTCCAAAAGCCTTCATCCGGTCATCTTGCACGTGTGCACGAATTCCCACTTCCTCCTCTCTGTCTCTCTTTATCTCTATTGTCCCATTGGGGGGGGGGGGGACTATACCCCTCGATGGGGACGTGTCCGATCAATGGCGCCATCCCACCTAAATGAATGGACTCATATGCCCTCACGACTTTTTTATTAGCAGCTCCGCTCGCCGTCCGATTTCCATATCGTGGCCTTCTCTCAGCGAGGATAGGGAACTAAAAATGGACGGCTCCAGATCAACGCCCCCCCTCCCCCTGACGGTTGTATCCATCGAGTAGCTCCCCCCGCGAGATTATAAACATTCCGAAGAGGATCTATTTCCAATAATAAAACATCACAGTATGCCACGTTAATTTTGTACCAAAAGGATTCCATATAAAAATCGGCGAAACTCATCTTATCAATATTTCACATATCCCCAAAAAAAGCAAATGGGCCCAAAATCCCCCTCTTTTTCTTACTTAGCAAGCAAACAGCCCATATATAAATGTATAATTAGAAACGCAAGGGTTTTCTTGTAATAAAAAGAAATGTAGGGCGTTATGAAAATAACCAACGACATCAGTAGTACGCGAAGAAATCTCGTATCAGCCAATCCGTGACCGACATAGCGATGGCAGTGAGGGGCGAGCACCATGTGATGGGGTTTGGGGACCAACGGCCGTTGGCCTCTTGGTCTCGGATCGACGTGCCCGCCGACACACGCGGAGAAAATCCCGACACGTGCGTGACAGCATGGTAGCCAGACATCCAGTCAGGAAAAGGGGCACTGCAGTTCACGTACCTGGCGATGCCCCCTTAAAGAAATGCACCTCAGCCTAAGTTTGGAAGGTAAGGCCACCCTCCAGAGAATAAAAAAATACACGTGATAAAAACTAACATGGCGGGCACTAAAAAATATTAAAAAATTGCATTAAATATGGGAACAAACGTGCTGAACAAAACCCGACCAGAAGACGAGGCAGGCGGTTTACAGCGATCGGTCCAGTTCATTCACATGAAAATTATATGCCCATACGGAGGAACTTATGAACGGTCAACGCGTTGTGAGCGGCTCACTGACCTCGAGAAGGTGGTTCGCCAGGCCGGTGAAGACCACGGAGTCCGTCTCTTTGGCGTGGAACTTGATGAGGGCGGATGGGACCAGCTCCTCCTCTTCCAGCGTGGGGGGTGGTCTCCCCGGCGATCCTGAGAGCCTTGGGAGGGGGCGCATCCTGGGGATGGCCGGCTTCATGAGGTCAAACTCCAGCTCCGGCTGTTTCAACGCCGAGCTGACAAACTGAAGAAGGGGGGAGGGATGAGATGGACGGTTTCAGAAGCATATAAAATGAATAATGAGATGAAGAAATCTGCACAAGTTTCAGCTACCAGAAATCAGCTAAATGGTGATCGGATGGTCAAAATACAATTAAAGGAAACTAAGAAGGGCTTTGCCATAAATGGAGAAGCTAGATCGGTTGGCTAGTTGACCAGAATAATGTGATCTAGGAAGGACCTTGCCTGCTCATGCTTCTGTGTGGTAGGATGGAAATGTTTGGTCCGTTGACAATGTTTCATTATTCGCGATCAGCTTAGTTGACCAGGTGTTTCCTCATTTGTGGTTCGGAACAGGAAGAAGAAGCAGGAGGAAGATGGAGATCCAGAGGGAGGAGTGTGGAGTGTGACCTCGTAGAGCGCTGTGGTGGATTCCCACGGCAGAAAGACACCCTGGAGCACTACTCCATCAGGAAACTGGATGCGTATGCAGGTTGCCCTGTATTTCTTCTGAGAGGCCTTGACTTGCTTCTCCTTGAACGACCTGGGTATCAAGATCTGGGATTCCTCTAGCTTCTTTCTCCTCATCTCGGCCTCCCTTCGTATCTCCCCAGCTGAGAGAGTATAGAAAGAATCTGGCAGGTCGATCTTTGCTGCTTCGCTTTCGGGAATGGAGAAAAAGACTCTGACCTACAAGCATCCGCACACTCTTAAGTCCATTAGGAAAAAAATGCATACATATAAAGATTTGGCCAAATAACGTTAAATTATCTGGATTGAATGAATAGCTTATTGGAATAAGGTCCTTGATGAGTCCAAAGATGAGCATAAAAAGATAAATGGCATTATTTTAAATAAATAAAAAAGAAAAATAACCCAGTTTTCATAGCATATGAAAAAAAGGGACTTCAGAGGTAACTAAGCACTGCACGGTAAATCTTTTATTTTTTCAGAATATCTCACTAGAATGGTGGATTCAAATAAATAGAAGAAATACAAAAATGAGTTAGTTCGTATATATTCTTACATACATGGGCCCTAGTACATGAATATAGGGGAAACTACAAAAAGGTTTGCCTCGTCCATATAACGATTGAGAACAGATTACAGAAAAGCAGATGGGAGAAAAACATATCACAAGATCACAACAATTCAAGATTTATGTCCGACATCATTAAACCGAGGTATGAGATGTCTCAGGAGAAGAGAAATATCAAGGTTATTGAGAATATTCTTCAGCTGTCGAAAAATCTATGGCGCATTGCATATGTAAATATAATAGATGGCCTAACTTGATAAGGGGAAATCATTTATTAATTTGCATGGAGAGAAAGAAAACCTAGGAGCTTCTTAATGCAACTTGTAGCTTTCGGGGGCCTACATTCAAGAAATCAAATAAAGAATTCTACAATAGAGACAGCCTGACATTCTCAATCTCAGGCTGAATGTTTTTTTCGTTAAATATCCACACATTCACATAGATGCAATTTCAGTTTGCAATCCAAAAACAGGCTACAGTGATGAAAACATACATGCGTGAACCTTATTACGTAAGGAGAAATGTGCTTAAAAAAGGATGTAATGAGAATAAAAAAAGCGAATGATTGTTGAGATTGATGATAGTACGATGGGACTAAATAAATCCTGATGTTCACGATAATGCTTTAAGGGATTTAATTACAGTAAAACAAACGACTGGAACTGATCCACTTCATTTTTCATTTCACATACAAATTCTGATTGAAGATAGTCGTAACCGACATCAGAAGGAAGAAAATGCAGGTCAACATTTTGGAAGCCGTCAAGGAGATCTCATTTTTATTCTCCACACAGGGATGTGATTATGAATCTCTTAGTGGCTCCCAAATTGAGATCTTACATTTAGTTTCTTGTTTTGTGACGTATTCTAAAGGCACTTCTACCCACCATCAATTACAATCTCAAACAAACCTGCATGGAAGCTTGAGAATGTCATTACTTCAATATTTATGCTAAGGTTTGCGGATTTTAAAGAAAAAGAACTGCAACGTAATGCTGCTTCTAATTATCGACAAGCACATTATATAAGCACGAGTGGCAAAGTTTTCATCTATTGACCTGATTTTTTTATGGTGAATAGTAAGAATCATATCCGTCGCTGCATTTTACAGTACCTAGTTGTTTATTTTAGCGCCCTTGTGTAGAAATTTTAAACAGTGATAATTTCATTAATTCATATGATACATAGATGCTCGAATCAGTTTTGCCATTGTAAACAAGAGATAATGTATTTCATAGTATTTCACAAGGGAGCATCCACTTAAACTTGTTTCTTCGATGTTCATGCTCTATTCTGATAAATATATGCTAATTTATTTATTTTTATATTTTTTATTTTGCATACATTTAAAAATATTGCCCAAACTAATCCTGGGTGCAACCAAAACAATCAAGCGAGAAACGAAGAAAATAAAAAACATAAAAGTGACGTGACAAGAAATATTAATGAAGAGATTCAGAGCCTAATGCTGAAAAACGGACTGGGTAAATGAGAAGTTGAATCAAACTCTTTTTTACTGTCATTATAGTGAATCTTCAATGTTGAAGTACCACCAAACCTCACAAAGAGAATGATGTAAAATGAATGACTAAAAGAAGCAAGAAGGTTTTAAGGTGGACGACTTTGGTCCTTTCCTTTGGTTTCTTAGTGATCTCTGGTGGAGTGTGATTGTCAAGTTGAAACATTATATGAAGTGATAACAAGCAGAAAAGAAACGGCAATTAAGTAGCAGCTTGAGCAAAACTTCATCAGGTATTAGGAAGAGAACAAAAAATCCTAAAAAGCGAAGGCAATAACAATACGTGACGGTCAATCTTTTCCTTTTCCGGCAATTTCTCTGTAGTGGCAGCCGAAGGCGTTGTTGTAGAGTCTGCAGTTGTCCACCTCTCCAACAAGGTTGCTGCTTCTTTGATCAAGGATATCTGTTTCTCTTCTGGAAAATCCATCTTTGCCCAAGTTTCTCCTTCTTCGTCCTCGAGCCTGAACCCTACACATTCCAGCAGCTCCACCGCTCCGTTGACTGCGCTCACGGCTTGCTTTATTTTTGGATTACCCATGCGGATTCTCCTAAATTTGTCATTATCTGGCTCTCTAACCACATTTTTCATAAGCCTGAGAACGACCTCAACGGACTCCTTCGGTGGCTCTGAAGATACGAACTCCCCAATCCGTGCAGCCACATCATCCCTCGCCTCAATTTCTGCCCTGTCCCTATCATCTGGCCAAGATTCGACGCTGCCATTTCCAGCAAAGCCAGACTCTACGCGCGATGTTATCTCCTCCTCCGACGAGGATAGCCGAGAGCCGCCATGAGATTGGAACACCTCCGGGGAAGAGCCGTTGACCGTACGCTTGCCAGAAGAAATCAGGGGGTCCCATGGACTGAACTGGCCTGCCGATCGCTCGCTCTCAGGACGTCGAATGCTCGGGGAGGGCTTAGGATCGACTTTGGTGGCGCTGCCGGCCGGCCGAGCCGCCTTCTGGGGGTTTGGTCGTGAATTGGAAGGGGCAGAAAACCTCTGTACAAGAGGGGAGACGGCCGGTTGTTCCCCTGCGTCGGCAACAGAGCCGAGAACCCTTCCCTGCCCCTGGAACCTGCCAGACGAAGATGGAGCAGAGAAGGTCTTGTTCACCTTCTTGAACAATCCCTTCATTTTGTCCTTCACATCATCCATCTCAGGAATCCTGCAACAAGCAGAGGATCGCAGAGGAGAATTCGATCTCACGACCTCCGGAGACTTTGGATCGCAGAGAATCTCCGCCCTTCAGCCCCTCCCTCCCCCCGCTGCCTCAATACGACACTCCGCGAGGGCAACTTAATCCGAAGATACCCCTCTCTCGAGCCGTATTATCAACGGCTGCGGCACCGCAATCGTAGGCGTAACCGTCTAGGTTAGGAGGAGCCGAAGACCAAAGGAAACGATTGCTGCGCGTTGACGTGGGCACTTTTCGAAGACTGTTGACCGATCGGGTCTTCGCTCATGCCTGGAAGGTTCGACTGAAATAATTCCGGATATTTACTTTATCAAAATAGCAAATCTCCTTGCCAGAGGGTTCAAAGAGAAAATAGGGGCTGAGAAGAAAAAAAAAAGATATGATAGGGAGTAGGTCAAAATAAAAGGGGTTATAAAGGCAAATAGGACTCATTCCTGGGTTTTTCAGCGTGTTAAAGTGGGCCCACCACTCTCGCGCAGTCTAACCGCGTCTTCCTCTGGACTGCAAGAGTCCCTCCCCTTCTGCCGCCACGCTCTCTCTCTCTCTCCTGCGGCAACCGCTGGATTTTCTCTGGAGAAGAAGCTTCTGATGTAAGGAGGAAGAGTATCAGAGAGCAGCAGCGAAATCAGCGGCCCTGAATGCTGCAGTGCCGGAGCTCTGGTGGCGGGGATAGAGCTTGGTGGAGGAGGGGGTGACGGTGGGGGTCGTTGGGGGGAGGGAGCCATCAACCCTAAACCTTATCCGAGAAGGAGAGGGGAAGGAGGAGGGAGGGGTGTAAATGGTGTTCAAGGGGCGGTTCTTCTCCTCAAAGAAGTCGGAGTCGTCGAGCCCTGATGGATCCAACAGCCCTAAGACGCCGTCCTTCGGCTCCCCCAACAGATCCGAGAAGAAGAAGGTCAAATCCTCCCAGGATGAGGCAGGGGTGGGCGGGGTCGTCTTCCGACAGAACCTGATCAAGGACGCCGTGAAGCAGAACCATCAGCAGCAGCAGAAACACAAGGAGAAGGAGAAACACAGCAAGGAAGGAAAAGGGAAGGAAACCGCTGGCCCCTTCTCGAATGCTACTGTCACTGAGTTCCCGCAGTCTGCTCCGGCAAAGCTGCGGAAAAATCCACCGGCCAAGGATGGGTTGCCCCTGACCTCTGGTGCCGGACCGGAGATGCTGCCGCCAATCCTGGCCTCCTCCCTTGGTTTAAACAGGATTAAAACGAGATCTGGGCCTCTGCCACAGGAAGGAGCTGGAATCGGTCTGCGAGCGTACCACAGAGGATCAAACCTTGGAACCAGCAACTTTGCCAAAGGACATGCGGATGGGTGTTCGACTTCTTCGGCCTCATCTACTACTACTGCCGCAACTTGGACCATGTCGGGGAAGAGCAGTGGCAAGAAGAAGAATGTAGGTTGTCTCGAGAGGGTTGCCCACTCACAAACAAACTCTCATGCTGATTTCGACTCAAATCGAGCGAAGGACCGGGTTACTGGTTCAGATGATCTGACTGACTCCAACCTTCGGATTTACGAGCCATCGGCTGCTCAAACAGGTTGGTGATTGGTGAATGTTGAGTGCCTGCTGTATCTGAAAGCTAATGTTATTTTCCAAGATAGAAACGGCTACCCTCATCAGAACTAGAACGTCTAAATGATATGGTAACGCTTGGAAAGTGACCATTGCCTTCTGAGTTTGTGTGGAAACATTCACTTCATTGTCTGTCTCTGGAGAAATCCGTGTTTTTCCTCGTTCCTGTATAATTACTACACTTCTCTGTGAATCATATCCTATCCTCCCCACACGGTGGAGCTTGAGTTTTTAAGATATGTCAGACGAGACTCAACTTAAACTCCTTATGTACTCTTTGCTCGCTGTCTGAGAGCTCCACTCATCACCCCTATCACTCGACAACCTGTTGCTCTTCTCAAGAGATTTACAATCTGTCTTAAAACAGGGGTTTCTGCTTAGTAGCAATGCAGCAAAACATGAGAATTTTTGTGAAGGGCCTTTGGTAAGCTAGTGAACTTAATTCATCTGGCACAAACTAAATGTTTCCTTGACATCAATTTGGAACAGATTCTCAGCAAGTGAACTGGATATCTGTGGTCTATCATGATAAAATAGTGCCTTCCCTACAGCATAAAAGTAACTCCTTCCAGTTTACCCTATTAAGGAATGTGTTTACCAGATTATGTTGTTCATTATCATGTTATTTTTATGATATTTGTCACCTGGCATCTGATCATCTAGCTTAATAACGATGAGCCCAAACTAATGTTGAATAGGAAGTTCCGTTTAAAGTCTGGTGTCATTTGAACCTGCTTCGATCCAATGCATGACACTAGCTCTGGATATGGAACATAGATTCATAAACCTGCAGTCACTGTGGGGACCCAAACCCCTGTATATTTTCAGATTGAAATTCGGTGTATCTGGCAATCCAAAGTTTTCAATGACTTTGGAGCCTCTGATTTGGTTCTGAGTGAAATAGCTGGGAATTGGTTGACATCTCTTTTGGATTTTGATTTACGATGAACTAGGCATTCACTGCAATTTTTTCTCTTGTGACTGTAGGAAGAGTAAAAGGTGGAAGAAGAGAAGACCGTAGGAAACAATTTTCAGGAGGAATAAAAATATGGGAGGAAAGTTCACCACAAAAGATAAGATTGGGGAAACTTGAGAGGAAAAATCCTTGACGTTGATCCATCATCTGATTCATCCTGCTGATAGTACACAAATGAGATCCCCCCCATCGCATTCTGAAGCCATATTGCTAGATGATAAGGCTTGGGAACTGAAGACATTATGGAATTTACGATTTACAGTCATTGTGGTTACGCTCCCTTATGTTGCCCTCCATCTCCCTCTGCCTCCTGCTGCTTCCTATCACTAATAGGATACCCACCCCTGACCACTGCTGCTGTTGTTTGGAATCAGGGAAAGATCTGGTAGATGCGGGGCGCTAGAGTAATAAGCTATGGATGGAACTTTTTTTAGAACTTATTATTGAACGCCATTGTTTTAACTCACTGCATATTAGCAATGTCTTACATATACTCTCTATTAGCTGATCCAAATCAGCATCAGCTTGGGCAATCCAAGAAGTGATCCTGATTCTCCCGACCCTGTTGAGGATAACTTCACTTTGTACCACCATGAAGAAGAATGGATAATAGGACTGGAGCTATGATTCGATACTATGACGCAATCCACTTATATCCATAATTGAATCAGATTTTTATTTTAATTTTTTTCCACTGTGAACTAAATACGGGAGAAAGTTCCGATGCTGTTGTTCCACAGTAGGCAATGTTTTTCTGTTATGCTTCTAAACCTGCCTTACAAAATTTATTGACCTTTTGCACACTTACTTCAGTTGGATTTAATGTTGCTATTGCTTTTTGTTGGAATTGTGAATGGATCAAATCTTCTCACTTCCCAAAACCTTCGGGTTTATATTTTCAAACTTGATATGCAGGCATGTCTTCTGTTTTATTTTTCTTGACGTTATAGCCTTTTCTTTTTGTAATTTTTCTTATATTTCTATCCTCCTGCTAATTCTACATTTCAGGGAAAATCAATTCATCATGGAACCATTTTGAAAGTATAATCTCTCATGCGTGTACTCAACCTCCAGAAACTGAGGTAACATCCATGTGATAATGTTTTTTTCAATGCTAGTGTTTTTTTCATCATCAATGAAGCCTCCCCTGTCAATCATGTCTTTTTTCTTTAAGTGGGCATTATGTCATGCTTTTTACATATGTTAATGGTTGGATGTAAATTCAAATGCCCACTATCATGCCCGAACCTGCAGAAAATTTTAGATTGTGGAAATTGTTGTACCTTCATATGGATTGACTTGCCATCTTAGTCATTATTAAGCCAGGCACAGCAGGATAAGGTTGTTAATGAGTCAGTTCAGATCTCCAAGTCTGAGCCACTGAGATTTATTATTGTCTTTTCTTTTACTCATATAGTATTGAATCTTTGATTTCCGGTCACCCTTTGCTGTAGTTAAATGTTCGGTTATTTTTTAAAATTTGCTTATACACAGAACATGTGTATGTTTAGTTATTTACGGCTGGTATTCTGGCGTGAAGTGATTTGTAAGCTTAATGCCTGATGCTTATTTAGACATTGTGTGATTGATTAATTGAATCTCTTATGTTGCAGTCTTCATATGATGCTTGCGAAACTCCCAAGGAGTCGGAGTCCCCTCGTTTCAAAGCCATAATGCAGGCTACAAGTGCACCCAGGAAGAAGTTTCCTGCTGATATAAAAAGCTTCTCACATGAGCTGAACTCCAAAGGGGTGCGACCGTTTCCATTCTGGAAGCCCCGTGGCATAAGTAATTTGAAGGTAAGAACTAAGTTTGTATTCTCATTTTGGAGGTCCATTTATGCATCATTTGGCTATAGATTTAATTTCATTCGTCTGATGTAATACTTTTGCTTATAACACATGCTTGGATGCTGCTGCTACAGAACAAATTCCCATCTCACATTTATTGTTTTTCTATACAGGAGGTTCAAAAAGTTATTCAGGTGAAATTTGAGAAAGCAAAGGAAGAAGTAAACTCAGATTTGGCTGTTTTTGCTGGAGATTTGGTTGGAATAATGGAAAAGAATGCAGAAAGCCATCCTGAGTGGAAGGAAACCTTGGAGGATTTGTTGATACTGGCCCGGAGTTGTAATATGATGACAGCTAGAGAGTTCTGGCTCCAGTGTGAAGGCATAGTTCAGGATTTGGATGATCGTCGTCAGGAACTTCCCATGGGTGTTTTGAAGAAACTTTATACACGTATGCTGTTTATTCTCACGAGATGCACACGATTACTTCAATTCCACAAAGAGAGCGGGTTTACTGAAGATGAATTTGTTCTGGATCTTCGGGAACCCAAAATACTTCATTCTGTTGATAAACGTTCATCAGCTATTGAAGGAGATGAAAAGGGTTCAAGAGTCGCAAAAAGTCCAGCTGAGACTGCTACAAAGAAATCGTATAGTCAGGAACAGAACAGTCTGAACTGGAAAAGCCAGGAGATTAAGCCTGCACATTTTTTTCCTCCACCTGCTTTGGATAATGTAAGTGTAAGTACAGATCTAAGCCAGGAGCGGGTTGCCTCTTGGAAGGCTTTCCCATCCCCAACAGTGAAAAATCAGAAAGGAATCACGCTTACAAAGGATGAAGGGCATGGAGACCCTTTGGAGATCTTGGAGAAGGAGGAAAATAGTTTTGATGTGGATATTATTGAAAGCAGTCCAGAAGTACATAATTTAAAGGATTCTTCTGCTGCTCCTTCCAAGCACCAGCACAAGGTATCTTGGGGTTATTGGGGGGATCAACAATTTACTCCTGATGAGAGTTCAATAATGTGTCGCATATGTGAGGAATATGTTTTAACATCCCATGTGGAGGGTCACTCAAAGATCTGCACAATTGCTGATCGATGTGATCAGAAAGGTCTAAATGTTGACGACCGACTTCTTAGAATTGCTGAGATCCTGGAAAAGATGATTGCATCGTCTTTACAGAAGGATACACATATGAGTGACAGCCCTGACCTTGCCAAGGCAAACTCAAGTGTCACTGAGGAATCTGATGCTCTTTCTCCAAAACTTAGTGATTGGTCCCGACAAGGCTCAACTGATGCAATCGATTGTCTCCATGAGACTGAAAATTCTTTTTTAATGGATGATCTTAAAGGTTTGCCGACTATGACGTGTAAGACTCGTTTTGGCCCAAAATTTGATCATGGAATGGGTACATCATCAGCTGGCAGCATGACTCCTCGGTCACCTATTGTGACACCACGGACCCGACACATCGATTTACTTTTAGCTGGAAAGGTGGGATTTTCTGAAAGTGAGGATATCGTACAGGTGGGCTTTAATGCTGGAAACCTATATTAAGAGTTATTGAAACGTAGCTACTTGCATTTTCCTAAAATGTTGTTTTTAAGTATAAACTTAATTATATAGTTGACTAGAAAGGTACAGCAACCACAAGGTACCTCACTTTAAAGCTGTTGTTTTGGTTTATATGCTAATACAATTTACATTACCGTTTCATTCAGGAGACGCCTTGGTTAGTTATCTGTTTTTAATTTGCAGTCCGAGTTTATTTCCCTGATCGTTCCTTTTCTATGAATTTTCTGAATGTTATATTATATTTTTTTACTTCTTGAATCTACAAATTATTCTGCTTGTAATGTTCTCGTAATCTTACCCTTTTGGTCCACCTCTTTCTATTACGATAAGTAATGTGCCATCTAGTTGTTATAGTTCTCTTTCCATGCTCATAAAACTGGGGTTTCAGTACATCAAGCAAACTTTGTGGCTTAGAGTGCATAAAGGACAATTGGGATGTGTACGTAATGGCAAAGAGCAAAATTTGCGTCCTCATCAAGGTCGATTTTCTTTTGGTAGTCATACCCTCAGACATTCATTTGTAATCCTTTCTGCTTTTCTTTCACCTTTACTCCTATAACCCGAGAGCTTAGGAATTCTATTCTGCAGAATTCAAACTTCCTTTTTCAGTGCTCCATCATACTTTACAATGTTGTGAGATTGTGGGATCAAAATAATATATTGTGAGGCAGACTTCATTTTTTTTAAAAAAGAGTCAGAGATATTTCTTTGGTTTTTTTTCTTTTTGAGAATGGGGATGTTATTCGGTTGGCTTTTGTTTCTTGCATAAATCTGTCATTAGATCACTGATCTTTCTATGGTGCCAAATCTTTCCACTGTTGCATCCCATTTTATTCATATTGTACTTCGCACTTTCAGATAGTGGATGGTAGATCAATGATTTCATCCGTTACTACCTTTGGTGTAGATTGAAGAACTTGCAGATATTGCTCGGTGCATAGCCAGTACATCTATAGATGAGGAATCATCCTTGCAGTATCTGGTTTCCTGTCTGGAAGACCTACAAGAAGTTGTTGATCGGCGGAAGCTAGATGCACTTACCGTTCAGACTTTTGGAGCACGCATTGAGAAACTCCATCGGTTAGTTTTATGGTGCTAAATATTTTTTTTCTCTTGTGATTTGGCTTGTTCCACATTCTCGACTATAGTCCCTGTTGCATTCTGCTACTATTAGTTTTTTTTATTGTACTTGTTTTTGTGAACATCTGGCTTCTTATTGACTGCATTTGCTTCATGATTTTTAGGGAGAAATACTTGCAGCTATGTGATAACATTGATGTTGAGAAGGCTGAAGCGACTACCTTAATGGACGAAGAAAATGATGTTGTTCGAAGTTTGCGGGCAAGTCCTGTTCATCCTTCTGTCAAAGACAGGACGTCTATAGATGACTTTGTGATCATAAAACCCATCAGCCGTGGTGCATTTGGTCGTGTATTCTTGGCAAAGAAAAGGACAACCGGTGATCTATTTGCTATAAAGGTGAGCTGGCTCGTTAACAAAGTGTCATCATATAGCTAGCTTAATGTTTCTGATCGATTTACAAGAACCAAAAATTCATTGGAGGCTGGCTCAGGTAGTTCCCATGTATTTGGCATTTAAACTCAGAATGCCAAATCAAATTAAAAATATTTACCGACTGCATATATATATATATCGAATTATTCTTGTAATTACTGAATACTCTTTGTGCACGTCCTAAAGTGTGTGATGGGTTACTGATTAAATGTGCAGTACATGATACGCTTAATAAGACTAGAGTCCTCTGTGTTGGCTATATATGTGAATATATGCATGAAACAGATTTTGGTGGGTTGGACTTTTACAGCATTGATATACGTATTGCTACTTATCATTTATAGATTTCCATGGATCTCTTGTTTCACTGTGTCACCTCGCTTCTCTGTCTTATGAGTTCTCTTTGACTACTTGCAATATTCAGTTTTTGGTTTTGTTTGATGCCATAAATCTTCCGAATTTGTCGTCCAAATGGTAGATTTGGCTCATAAATTAAGTGTTCGTGTTCATTTATGAAAAAATTATCCAGGTTCTGAGAAAGGCAGACATGATTCGTAAAAATGCTGTAGAGAGTATTCTTGCCGAGCGGGACATTCTTATATCTGTTCAGAATCCTTTTGTGGTGAGTTCCACCTACCAAAGTTCATTGGAGATGATAATCATTGTTTTTACTATTAACAAGTGTTTGATCAGGTCCGGTTTTTTTACTCTTTCACCTCCCGGGAGAACTTATATCTTGTCATGGAGTACTTAAATGGTGGTGACCTATATTCATTATTGAGGAATCTTGGTTGCCTGGATGAGGATGTTGCTCGTATATATATCGCAGAAG
This sequence comes from Spirodela intermedia, assembly GCA_902729315.2. Classification (NCBI taxonomy): domain Eukaryota; kingdom Viridiplantae; phylum Streptophyta; class Magnoliopsida; order Alismatales; family Araceae; genus Spirodela; species Spirodela intermedia. The sequence goes on from CACVBZ020000044.1 coordinate 16,753, forward strand.
TTGTAAGTTCTATTTTTCTGGCAAACTCATTATCAAACATTTGACAGTTTCTATCTGGCCCTTTATTCGTGAAATTGATTTTTTTGCAGGTACTTGCTTTGGAATACTTGCATTCTCTTCATGTGGTGCACCGAGATTTGAAACCTGATAATTTGTTGATTGCGCATGATGGTCATATCAAGGTTAACTGCGATCTTACTTCTTGAGTTTTTTTTTTTTTCCCAATACATTCATAAGTTTCAGCAAGGGCCTTTTTTCTTTCAAGAGTGTGTCAGTTTTAATGTGAGTATTCAATTCATATCTAATGAATACGTTTTGATAGCAATTCTTTATTGTTATTCTTATGTAAATTTTGAGCCAAATTAAACGCCGATTCAGCATAATATGACAAAACATGTAAGCCTGATCATTCTATCGCCATCCCCTTTCATGCAAGAAAAGGGTAAGCCTCCCACACGGGTGGTAGGGATTTGCGTTCAAACCAGTTAGATATTCCTGTCTCTGTGTTTAGATTTTCGATTCCATTTTTGTTGCGCATGCAAATGTGCTCCTACATGAGCAATGGCATTAAAGTAGACAAGTTACAGAGGATCATTATCTTAACAATTCAGAATATGTTTAGCAACACGAAGTCATGTGAGGAGCTGATGGACCAGGGAAGGCGGACAGTGGATACCCACACCATATTCCTCTTTATCCACTTTTTGTTTGGTTCCTTAAATAAGCTTGTTTGGCTGGCTAGATTCTTCATACGCTTCTTATGCAGAATGATTATCTGCATTAACAGTCACCTAGAACATCCAGGCAGAGTAGTAGAACCTTGTGATCAAGGTTTCCATTTTTCCGAATTTTTTTTGATGGACATACACGGTGAATTATTGTGATCTAGAAAGAGTTTTCTGACTGTGTTAGCCATTGATGTCTTACCCTAGGTGTCATCAAAGAGGAAGTCAAAGAATTCAAGTGCTTTCACAATGCACTCACAGGAATAAACCAAAATGTCAGCATGTGTAGCTTAAAAATTGAATAAGGGCATCTACATTGCTCTTTGTTGTGAATTTTCTTATTTTATGCTGTTTTAAATCTCTCATATGCAGACGAAGACGATTGATCATCTTTTGTGGAATATGGGATTATCAATGTGTTGTGGAATATTATTTATAATGCAGCCCATAATCTTGTCGGTAATGATTCAGATATTTTTTTCAGTTATAAAATTGGCGTACTACATGTCTTGTGCTGTATATCTTGACCGGTGGATGATTCTCTTACCAGCTGTCCTAGAGACCATATTTAGGGAAAGGAATTTCAGAAATTCTAACAGAAATTCCTAAAAAAAAGACATTCTACATATCTTCATTGCTCATCAAGAGCAATGGAAATTAGAGGGTGACCTTCAATCTTGCCTGATTAATTTTGCAAAGAAAAGGGATAACTTGATTTTCTGGCTTTCTTCCCTCTTTCTCATCAGCCATCCTGTTGGATGAGGGGTAGGTTTTTCTCCTTTTTACCGTATTGTGGCAGTACTATACTGTTGTTGCCTCGCTTTTTCCCTTTTTCCTTTGTTTTCTGTTCGTTACTTTTTCTGCTATAGCTTCTTTTTTAATACAACATTAGCATAAGTCACCTTCTAAAAATAATACTCACTTGCACCGTATCATCATGAAATCTCAAACATCCGGCAGGAAAACATCTCAAACTCCCTTTTTCCTTTTGTCTTCTCGTTAAGTTGTCTCTTTTGGACAGTCTTTCTTTTATTTCGCTTTCCTTCTCATGAAAACATAGCCGCGTTTGAGATTGTACAGCACAAATTAATTTTGTGATCTGGGCTGTATTTTGACAATTCTTTCTTTATAACAGTTGACCGATTTTGGGCTTTCCAAGGTTGGGCTCATCAATAGTACTGATGATCTATCTGGGCCAACAGTTAGTGATATACTACTTTGTGAGGATGAACCTCAATTATCTGTATCTGAGGATCAGAAAGAAAGGCGAAAGAAACGCTCTGCGGTTGGTACGCCTGATTACTTGGCTCCCGAGATCCTCTTGGGAACAGGGCATGGTAAGTTACAATCTTGTTTACATGTAGTAGCACGCAGATATTTCCCAGTAGCACGTAGTGATTCTCTGCGGCTGGCACACCTGTATTCTTCCTTTTTTTTTTTTGGTTTCTGCTAAGCTTCTATACGTTTTGAGCAAGTCGTGTTCATTCATACAGGTGCAAGTGCTGACTGGTGGTCTGTGGGTGTGATTCTTTTTGAACTCATCGTTGGGATTCCACCTTTTAATGCAGAGCATCCTCAGGTCTTTCTTTTTGGCATTTGTCTTTGAAATCTATTGCCTTCCCATCATTTCATCGTTTCAGGAATTTCTACAAATATGTGCAAGGAAGACAATTTTCTTGCAAAATTCATGATGTCTACTTTTATATTTCCATGGTATTATCTTTTACTAATTTTTCATGCTGTTATATGAATAAGCCTTACCGTGCTGATAAGAGGAATTTTGATTACAACATTACAAATATTCATGATGTCACAAACACGAGACCGAAGGGGAAAATATAGAAAGGTCCTTGAGTGGTGGAATGGTCTAAAAGAGATTAGTATTGACAATAAAGTTAAGATCCAGAATAGTTAATAATCTGAACCATGAGTTCTTGCCATTGGTGAGTCCTGCACTCTGAAGAATTACTTTTATGGTCTTATCATCCTTATCATCATCATCATCATCATCATCATCATCCTCATCATCGGTGTCTGAATCCTGTCAACCTTGGTTCCTACCAGACTTAATGTTGTGTTATAGATTGTCATTTTTGTCATCTAGACTACCAACTAACATCATATTTTCATTGATTGTACGAGAGGCCTAGTTTTGATAATTACTGCATTTGTAATTGTTGCTAGTTCGCTTGTTGTGCTTGTAATATTCTGAAAATGATAAATAACAGAAGAAAAATGTAGAATGAAATGTAATAAAAATACATTCAAGAATTGAGAAAGCATGATTATCTAAGCATGTCAATAAAAAAATACAGTATGATTCTTGTGATATTAATCATTATCTTGTTAAACCTTGCTATTAATAAAGAATCTTGGAAACCCATGTGCGAGAAGGCAAACATGATCGTTAAATGAAATCTGAAAATGTTGATTGGTATGTGGTCCATAGCTCTGAAAAGAATTGGTGTACATCATTCGTATCCCACATCAACATGTAGACAGGTTAAGAACCCAACAACCAGAAATCAAAATAATAGATTCCCTTCATTCAGCCCACTCTTTTACCTTGTCACCCGACCACTTCAAATCTCGAAAGCATACAACTTCGCCTTTTAGAATACCTTTGCTATCCCCCTTCCAAATAAGTCAAATGGTTGTATGAAACATGACCCGCCGAGTATTGTGATCCACATTCTATATCTGATGTTTTCTTCAGCCTGATAGAAGTTTAACCGTATATTGTTTGGCATTGCTGCTGTATATGTATGTTAATCTAGAACAATTGTCAAATTTCCTGAGAGAAATATCAGAAGAATAAGATTACGAAGTTTCTTCTCTCTCCAAGCAGGCTATGCATTGTGTTTGTTATCCACAAAAATAGCCTAAAAAATCTAAAGTATAAGTCAACTATGTGAAATCCTGTCCGTCAGAATCTTAACTTTTGGCTTCAAGAAGGCTAAATTAAGGTAGGAACGGCCAGAAGATTGTGGAACGAGAAGAGGAGGGAGATATCTAGGTTAAAGCATACGCATGAGACGTTTCAATCTGCAAGGGTTAGCTGATCTAAGTTAGGCAAAGTGTCAATATTGCTGTATAGATGGATTTGACGTCTTGCCAGAACTACGACACAGTCGAGGAAAGGAAGCACAGTACATCAGTGAGCATAGTATCTCCATGGGATGGTGGCAAGTTGCAAGGCATAAAAAGGTTATGACCTGGGAAGTAGAGTCATCTTGCCTTTTTAGGACATTGACGATCAGAATATTTTCAAGAAATTAAAATATTAATTTCGGCGAAAAAGTTTTAACCAACTTTTGAGGATTATCTGTCTGTCTCAGAGACCGACTAAGAAAGAAAAAGCAAACGCTTGATGAATATTATTTATACTGTCTATCAACCTCTATTTCTGGACGGACAGGCTGTCAGATCAATCTCCTCTCTCTCTCTCTCTCTCTCTCTCTCTCTCTCTCTCTCTCTCTAGTGTGAATATTTATTCTGTATCGTGTTTATAAATGTTCATCACGGTGTTATTGTTTTCTTTCTCATCTCGCTCTTGTCCGCGTGCAGATAATATTTGATAACATACTCAACAGGAAAATACCATGGCCTCAAATACCTGACGAAATGAGTTTTGAAGCACATGATTTAATAGACAAGTAAGGAAATCTGAAGATTATTTAGTTCTCAGTGCCGCGCTGGATTTTATTTCCCTTAATGAATAAGTAACTGAGCTAAGTTTTGTGATCTTTCTGGCTTCAGTCTGTGTGATATGCATGCGTTTGATTGTAGAAAGCAAAGCGAGATCAGGCCGCAGATTTCTCTCTCTCTCTCTCTCTCTCTCTCTCTCTCTCTCTCTCTCTCTCTCTCTCTCTCTCTCTCTCTCTCTCTCTCTCTCTCTCTCTCTCTCTCTCTTGATTCCCCTTCTTTTATTTCGAGATTAATGCCCCCATTTCCCAATACAGATTACTAACTGAAGATCCCAGCCGGAGGCTTGGTGCCAGAGGAGCATCGGAGGTCGACCTGCTGTTTTTTTCTTCTTCTTCTTTCTTTTCTGAACTACCCTTGCGCTTGACCACCGAACCGAGCTTCCATCATAACACCCGCTCGCCTTGTTTGTACAGGTGAAGCAGCACGAATACTTCAAAGACATCAACTGGGACACACTCGCCAGACAGAAGGTGACCAAAAGCACGCACGTTGGCCCCCTCACTCACGCAGAAAACCTCACCCGAACCTCTCCCACCAATCACTCCTGCAGGCTGCCTTCGTTCCTTCATCCGACAGCGCACTCGATACGAGCTACTTCACCAGCAGATACTCGTGGAACCTGGCCGACGACCGCCTCTACGAGGCCAACGAGTCCGAAGACTCCAGCGAGAACGGGAGCACCAGTGGCAGCAGCAGCTGCACCAGCAGCCGTCACAACGAACCGGTACGCCATGAGAAATTGATATTCACTTAAATACTATCAGAATTCGATAAATTACTTCTTTTTCTTTTTCTCTTCTTTTTCCCCTTACCAGGGATATGAATGCGGTGGGGGGCTCGCCGAGTTCGAGTCCGGAGCATCGGTCAACTACTCCTTCAGCAACTTTTCCTTCAAGGTCTCTCTCTCTCTCTAGAATCCCTCCTCTTCTCGGGCTTTCTCTCTCTATCTTGATCAAGCTCCCGGTGCCTTTTCTCTCTCCCAGAATCTCTCTCAGCTCGCGTCCATCAACTACGACCTACTCTCCAAGGGTTGGAAGGAGGACCTCCCCGCAAACCCCGAGCCATGAGGCGGCGCCGCCGGCCGCCCGCCGCCGGCTGCCCGGGCTGGAACCCCACCCCCTCCAACTGCGTGCATGTACAGGGTGTAAATGTAAGGACATATCGTGATCCCGCAGGCACAACTTATCCTCCCCGGCTCCACTAACCTCTGCCTCCCCTTCTTGTTTCAGAGCATACATGGAGCTTTTTTTGGGAGTCCGAATTGGGAGTTTTTCCCTCCCCATTCATCGGAAGATCTGGGCCCGTCAGATGGCTTTTTGGGCCCCGTCTGGGCCGCCATGCTCTCAAAGCTGGGCCCATGTAAGGAGAAAACCGGCCCATTTTCAGATATCTCACTCTGCCCGTACTATTATTGAGTCGAATGAATGGATATTCAGAGCATATAAGTATTTTGACTTGCTAGATAGGCCTGTTGGTTCCGCCGTGCAGGTCACGCGATCGCCGACTTAGTCAGCGTGGGGCCCGCGCCTCTACCCCCCTACCCTGGCGCCACGCAAGCACGACGAAAAAGATAGTTGTTAGTTGACATTCTGTTTTAAGAAACTTAGAATAGTCTTTAACAGTAGAGACGGTCACAGTGGCCCAACTGGTTGGGCCCAGATGTCAACCAGATTCGGCCCATTATGCATGACGGTCTCCGTTTTAATGTGCCAGGCTCTGAAAATTCTCGGACTAAAAAGCCCATGTATTTCGGGTTTTAACTATCCATATCCATCTAGAGCGAGAGAGAGAGAGAAAGAGAGGAATGGAGGGGCTTTTGGGGGAAGATTAATTATGAGTAGGTCCAAAACTAAATATCAAGATTAATTATTAATTTCACATGTAACTAATTTGTCCAATGTCTAAAGATATTTTCAGATATACCCCCATAACGGCGGTGCGATTTGTTCCAGCAAACTGAATGCAAACACTATCCTGAAAGCCAGAGAGTCCTTGTCATCTCCACGTCAGCAACAAGCGGCTGTTTAGGGGGACGGGCGGTAGGCTGACGCCATAAAGGCTAGCCACGTGGATCTGGATCGGACAAAACTAGGTGGAACGTGCGGGAGCGTGCCTATTGATGCGCACTATAATTTTTTGTCAGTTTATTGGCTCGAATATAAAAAAATTTGTTCCAGCACCGTAAAAATATTATATTGAGGTTTTGGATCTGCTGTCTATTTTGTGTATTATTATATTAAAGGGATTTGTTGACAGGGGAGGAACATAATTTTTTAAAAAAAAATCTACTCTTAAATTTGCTCCTGCTGGTTTCCGAGGGCCTTCTCGATCAGACAGCAGTCTCCTCTCAAGCAGCGGAGACGTGAGGAAGAGAGCAAGAGCGGGAGCTCGTCCGTGGGGGTCGGATGGCGTCTCCTGGAGTAGTATGTTTCGTCGGTCTCGACGAGCTGAGCCTGGAAATGGCTGCGCTACTCGTCAAGTCGGGATACCGGATCAAGGCGTTCCAGGTGACAGATCTCCTGCTCACTCGTCTCAATTTGCGTTGTCCTTTCGTTTTCTGGGAATCACATTGATCAGGACCACTCCTCGGGAGTTTAGTCGTTCTTGCCTCACAGCTAGAGAGATGAAGTTGAGACATGAGTGTTGCGTGCGGCTTGTCTCCTCTGTCCACGTTTCCCGCGTTCATGTGCTCGTTTTTAACAGTAATATGATTGAGTTTGTCCGCAGGCTGCTCATTGTGCCTTGATGGATCAGTTCCTGGAAGTGGGAGGTTCAAAATGTGATATCATAGGGGAGGCCGGAAAAGGTTGATCGATATGTTTATTCCTGTTTTGCTCTCTTCGTCTCTTTACACTCTCTTAAAGTTTACTACTGCAATTCACTTTTTTTTTTTGAACGCACACTGGCATCTTTCTGCACTTTTTCAAGTAGGATTTCGAATAGGTGCCTTATGGTTGCATCACGTACGTTCATGCGGCATTTTGTCTTTATCTGGCGTTGATTTATACATCTGTGCAGCTTCTCCAACTGCTTGAGGCTTGAAATTACTCATTCAAAGATCTCTATTATTACCAAGTCTAAATGAATTGTTCTCGTATTACTTTTCCCTTGCTTCAGATGTGACAGCATTGATTGTGACTGCTACTGGTGAAGTATATGATGAATTGATCGCCGCAAAACAGGGTATGCCTAAATGCCAGTACAGCATATTCTTGTGGCTCGTATAGTCGTGTCGTTATGCTCCCATAATCGAAAAGGATGTTCAAATATTCTGTAGGACTATGCAAAGGTACAGTTATCGTCATAAGGTCAACAGTACCGCTCAAACATGCCCGGACATTAGAGAAGCATTTTAATGGTAAGATAAATATCGCTCATACAGAATCAAGTGTTCATGGTGATACTGTATGATGCGGTTTGTTTGACAGCTGGACGGTTTTAAGTAATTTCTGTTTTGGTTGAGATTAGCTCAAAGCCTTTCAATAGACAGTTATTTTGCATGACTAACTTGTCAGTGTCTATCCCTTGTCTGTTAATAGAGATGACTATAAGCATGTCGTCACTTACATAAAGCACATGGAGGCTTACATCCTCTAAATAGTTAATTTATCATAAAATTTAATGATTGTTTGCAAACCCTGCGAAGCAATGTTGATGTTTCTTAAATTTCACAATTAACCCAAGATTCTGACATGAAGCCAGAGTTTGTCTCTTTGTTCATGTTACAAATAGCATTTGCATGTTCAAGTCTCTAAGTTAAAGAATTTCCACAAGATTTTTCAAGAATCAATGCAAAGTGTGTGATTCGGTATGATCGTGTGTGAAGTATCATAATTCTGACTCTTGGCTCTTGATGAAAGCATCTTGGACACTTGTATCTTCGTGGTCCTTTCACGGATTTCTGGTGGATGCAAGGCATCAAGATCAGGTCTCATGATCAAGTACACAGTTCTATTTTTTTCTCCAAAGTAAATCTTATTGAAATACGAAATTAGTGAAATTCAGTAATCTTCATAAAATTAAGCCTGAAATTGCATTTCCTAATGCATTTAAAGCTTCCAACTAAAACCATTTTTCATGATAACAAACTTCACATGAAATGGGCAGTGCGTTTCTGTTTATCAGAGAATCCCATAGAGAAGATTATATCGAACGAATAAAACAAGACTTTCATTATTTATCCATTTTTAGTTATCATTTTAGAAAGGGGGTAAATGCTTTTGATTCAGCAATTGAATTATTTGGCATGATGATTATGTGTAACTTTCAGCGACAGGGGATATGGTTGTTGTTGGTGTACATGTATTAAGGGCCGCGTCAGATGCTTTTAATGGCAAAATTATGGTGAGATTATAAGACTAAACTATTATTTTTCTATCTTGTTCCCAAGTTACATAGCCATTTGGTTGAGACATCTTCACCAATGATTACATAAAACTATTTTTTTTGTACTCAGATTGCTGCATTTGGGCAACAGGAAGTAACAAGAACGGCAGAACCTGTTCTTTCTGGTGTGTAATATCCTAATATTGTACATCGTTTCTTAATTTGGAATGTTCTTTCATGAACTAGAGCCTTCGTACAAGGGTTCTTCTTGCAAGGTAGGCGTTTATTCTGACTGCTCGGTATGTTGCACAGCAATGAGTGAAAACATTTATATCCTTGATGGGGAAGTTTGTGCCAGCAGGTTTGTTCTTTCACATAATTTATTTTCCTAGTTATGGTATTTAAAATTTATTTTGGAGATCGTTATTGAAAAATGGTTTCTCTAAGTGCTTTGTAAAAACAATATTGGGTTTAAATTTATAAGTCTATAATTTTGGTTCTTGTATGTTTCAATCTTATCATTTAAAGTAATCTATGCAACGTAGTTCGTTCAGATCCATTTCAATCCAATCATTTTTTTGTGATCTTTTATGCAGTAAAGTCAGAACGGTAAATGAGCTCCTGAAGGCTATCCATTTTTCTGCTTCCTTGGAGGCTATTTTCCTTGGTGCAAAGGCTGGGATCCATCCATGGATTCTGTATGACATAATTTCTAATGCTGCTGGAAGCTCATGGTGATGGCCCTGACCTGCTGCCAAATTACTTTTGGTAACACGAGTATTATCTTTTTAGATTACCATGTTTACCTTTCCAATTAAATGGGAAGTATCTTAAGATTATACGGTACCACAGGGACATGACATACTCTTCATCCACAAGATTTTTCTTGCATATTTTATAATTTTCTTGGCACTTCGTTTTTACGCGGATAAGAGTTAGGAGATATTTTTTATTCTTCCGAGAAGGAAGATGGATTATTACACTTTGGACTCATCTGATAACTTAAGGCAGATTTCTTTTGTTGAGTTTCGTATTATGTCTTAAAATGTGGGATATCGTTCAAACGAAATGATTTGCAGAAATATATAGTAGATATTTGAGTTAGAATTTCATTCCTCGTATGCCTGAAAACAAAATCGACATATTCAGATTATTTTAAAGTTGTATTCTCATTAGAGATATAACATAGTGTTTATTATGCTGTGGGTCAATTCGTCCATTCACATACTTTTTGATTATTTAGTGGATGTCTGATTTTAATTTTTAACATTTTCCTTTTTTTCATGAGGGGTCTGTACGGTCAGATTCCAGAAGCTCTAAAATCTGTTATTTCTGAAATAATATTTAAGCAGTTTGATTAGCTTCAACCATCCCAAATCTTTAAGCTCATTTTGTTGTTGAGGGACCATTATGAATGTGAACATACAATGGGAGCAGATGGGTTTTTTTTTCTGATGATTCTGAGTTTGAGTCCTCTAGTCCTTAATAATGTGACCAGTTTCTGGTCAACATTAAACTACATGATCCCATACAGGGCCAGATCAAGCCAATGACGACAAGAGTTGATGGGCAAAGAGCAGCTGTTCTAGGAACCATTCCCTTAGTGTTTCATTTGTTGTGTTTTTGTCAGTTTGTGGATAAAGGGACTGCCTTCTAGAATTTGTTGACAACATGAGGATACTTTTCTTTGGTTCTTCTTGGGTCTCTGTGATGATGACTTCCCTTGACTAGTGATAGCTGTGCTCAAAATTTTACATGGTGTGACTAGAAGATTTATTGTGTTTCTTGGTTTTGTCTTCTACTGTCTCTGAGAACTGAACGAATTTGTGCAGGATATTTGTAGATATTATTCCAAAAATGTTGAAGGGTGACAGTTCCTTACAGCTTTCTTTGAATAGTTTACTAGAAAGTGTGGTAAGTTTGAATTTACATTGTATTTCACTTTCTGTGGCCTAGTTTACCTTAGAAGCTACATGTGTGACCGTGCAAATAAATATCTCATACACTCATGATTGTCAAATCTTTTGTCAGCTGCCAATCTCTTTGTCTCATCTTTCAGTCTTCTGCATTTTTTTTTTTTGGTGGAAGTGTTCAGCATCAACATAAATGAAATGTCTTGTGCTTTCGAATTAATTTCACCTGTTGCCTTTAAATATGGTTATCCTGTGTTATCATCGTTCAAGGTGTTCTTTGCACCGAAACGTAAAATGCCTCTGTTCTTTGCACCTGTGAGGCATTAGATGAGCCATTTTGCCCTACCATCAGATTTAGAGCGAGTTCTTTTTGTTCCAGAATCAATTTACAATATATTCGTATAATATTTGTAAAAACTAATATTTGGAATTATTCCAATTGAATTCTCATTTATCTAACTATGGCCGAGAAAGCACTCTGAAGTACATCTTTATACAAGGGCACAATAAGGATGAAGGCACATGCCCATTCTATACTGTTCAATGAGATGACCACTTGCCTGTCCATCAAGTTATCATGCAGACATTAGATCCGACACCATCTCCCGAAGATGATTGGAGGATCTATTGAATTCCCATGATGATAAAGAGAGTTGATTTTACACATTTAGAAAAGTTGTCATATTTGGAAAAATTTACGTAGATTATCTTTTATCTATTTATTCAATGCAATGGGCAAAGGAAAGAGACTATACCACAGAAAAAATTCACCGTTTAAAAAAAAAGTGGCTAGAATTGCCTGGTCTAGACTTGCCATCCAAATACCTGATTAGAACCGCGGAATGCCTGTCCATCAAGTTTCCATGCATGGTCACTGGCCAGCATGCACATTTGACTGCATCACACTTTTTGCTTAGTCCATAGTTTCTTCTTCTTCCCAGACTAGACACTCTAATTACCCTAGTCGTTTAACTCTTTATCACGTCATGAAACTTCAATGATGTCTTTATACCATTGCCACACCATGGGGTCTTAGATATTTTTTAATTTTCTGATATGCCTGGTTTTCTCTTGGTTTAATGCTCTTCGAAGCTCACATGAAAATCTGTCATAAATGTCTTGACTTTTCTTCTCAATTTTATTCCACTGTTTATCTTTTACTTAAATCAGGGGGCAGTGCGAGCTATTGCCAAGGAGCTAACGTTTCCTCTACCAATTTTTTCCACTGTTTATCTTTTACTTAAATCAGGGGGCAGTGAGAGCTATTGCCAAGGAGCTAACGTTTCCTCTACCTCTTCTAGCTATATCTCACCAGCAATTAATACGTGGTACTTGTTTGAATAATTATTGATTTCATCATGTTATATTTCATCTATTATTCATTGCCTTGGTGGACATTTTGATCCATCACTGATTAGTTTTTTTCGCAGGTAAATTGAGAGATCCTGCTTCTGCCGCACTTGTTGAGGTCTGCTCCTTGCAAGGCTTGCCCAGTCAAATCGTTGCATTTTTATTAAATTTTAGAGCGCGCGACCCAAACCGATTAGTTCATTTTCTTATGTTCATTGGTTCATTCTGCCTACAGGTCTGGGAAAATTATTTTGGAGTCAGTATTAGAGATGCAGCTGATAAGGAGTTATACAGTCCCAGCCATCTAGCTGAAAAATTTGCAGCTGCATCAACGACTGTGGGGAGAATTGGTTTCATTGGCCTTGGGGCAATGGGTTTTGGAATGGCAACTCATTTACTAAAATCAAACTTTTCTGTGATTGGTTATGATGTATTATTCTTTTCTTATCTCGTTGTACCTTATTATTTGATGAGTTGATTCATTTTTTCTAGTCTGACTGGGAGTAGACAATCTTATTCAGTTTCAGTCATTGCATCATTTCCATCGCTGAATAAGTTTACAGTTATCCACATATTATCAATGCATTTGACCTTACTTCCTTATGGAGCATATTGTGCGTTTTTGTTAGTGCACTATCTTTCTTCACCGCGAACACTGGACTGCCTCAAGGAGGCAAAAACTAAATTATCTCAATCTGTACACACAGAAAACCGTCCTTGGAAAAGAAATGAAATTGTAACTAAAGATTAGCAAGCTTTGCCAAGTAGACTGATTCTTGTCTAAAGCGGCCAGCTTGGATCACGATTGAGGAACCTTAATGTAGTTCAAATTGGGGAAATTTGGTTCCCCTTGAATGTCAAGAAAAAGGTAAAACGTAAAGATTGAGGTGAGAAATCAGATTTCTCGGATAGGATTCCACTTGAAATGGTCTTCTCCTAGATATCCAAGTCTGATTTGCACACAGCCAATTTGACATCTAATCATGTATTGAAGACCTTGAGATTATCACCATTTGTTCATACCCTAGTCTCTTGTTTTTCTGGTTCAAGTCCTTATAGTCTCGGAATCCTTAACCCTCAAATGGTATCATATTGAAAACATTCTATTCTTTGGGTCATTAAGCTACTCATCTGGTATTTTTTCCTCAAATATTTTAGTAGACAACGTAAAGTGTCTTAGGCTAGTCACTAATCTTTAGTGCAAGAATAGAATGTAAGGGGGAACAAAAACTGTGCACGCCACAATGGAACACATGAATTTTAATAGTGATTCGATCAATCCCAAAACCTACTCTTCCACCTATTCCCTTTTCAGTATTTTATAATAAGTTTCTATCAACCCTATTATATATTGGCTTTCTTAAGATATTAATCAGACCTTTAAACAATGTTAACTTTCTTAGGATACCAATCACTTCGTCACGATTTCCAAGCTACAAAAAAATAATGAGCCCAAATAAAATACTCAAAAAGCCTATTAAATATGAGGGAAGCATTTCTGAAGTGATGGGAGATGCAACTCGATCATTTGAACTTAGTTCACTTTATTGGTTTGAACACGAGCAACAATAGGGATTTAAACTTTTGATTTGTAGGAGTTTTGTAAGACTTCCTTTCATGTCCTTTAATAGTCTCCAATCGCTAACTAGATGTTGTCAAGATTTCCTCTACAAATGGTCAGGTTTTATAAACATTTTTACTTGCTATTTTCAGCAATATTGTTTCTGCGGAACCACGTGTTGGCACTTTTGAGTTTTTGTGTCGGCACACGTCCAAGAGTGGACGACCAGACGCTCACTTTTACTTCAAGATTGGACACGAGATATGATTAAAATTTCTACACACAAAGCCACTTCTTTTTTGCATAGATTGCTCTATAACCTTAAGGGATCAATTTATCTTACTGACTTCATTTTTTATCATTTTTTTCTTGAAAACCTTCATTTCATTATTTAAACTCATGCAAAATATTTACAATAATTGATATAAAAATAGAAACTTGGTAAACATCAAAATCAACTTATTGTGTTCAACACAACCCATCATCGAAAAAAGTTATTATTATGCTTCTCGTTCACGCTCACAAGGTTATGGTCTTCAGTGCATTAGTACATTGATGCTTCTTTTCTAACAATTTTCTGAGTTTCACGAGAAAGTTGAATCCTATGTGCTTTCTGAGAAATTTTCCATCTTATGTAAATCATATATTATGTCATTTATCTATGTATGAAGTGTTTTAAGTTAGAATCTTAGGGTATCTTAATATCAATAATATTGATGTGAAAAAGCTGGTTTCAAATATTAATTTAATTAGTTATGAATTCTTTTATTTCTAGCATAATGACAATCTAAGTTTGGGATAGAAACCCTAATGGATGTAGGAAAGCTCTCAGAGCGAACAACACTATGAAAGAGAAGATTGAGCGAGAACGATGTTTTATCTTGAAACAAGCAGATCCTCTGAATATCGTTACAAAATGACCTAGATATCCTGAAATAAGGCCAGTCATCAAGGGAAACAGTATCAAAAAGACGTTAGAGATTATTTTCGGACTATTATAGTTTTTTTAACGGCTATAATCACCTGTCTTACACTCTTTTTCCTCTTGTGCTTAGACTTATCTCGTTATTTAGAAATTAGGCCAAAACAGTCATCTGCATCATCTCCTTTCATTATATGTTTATTTGACAAATTATAGTTCTTTTTTTGCTCATTTCATGCAGGTGTATGAGCCATCGTTAACTAGATTTGCAGATGTTGGTGGTTTAATTGGACATTCACCTGCGGAAGTATCTAGAGGTAATTTTCGATGTGTGCTTTTTGTCAGCTTAAAGTCACATGCAGACTGAAATTTTGGATCATTCATGAAGACTCTACAAGATTATACTTTTCTACTCATAGTCTAATAATGTAATACATGATATAACCTTAACCCCTGTGCTGCATTATATTCATATAACAACTCTTATTGGACCTAGTGTGCCATAATATATAATTGTTGTGTACCAGATGTGGATGTGCTGATAATCATGGTTGCAAATGACATTCAAGCAGAAAGCATTCTGTTCGGTGATGGTGGATCTGTGTCAGGTATTCGTAATGAATGTACTGCCGATGTTATAACGATTGTGTAGTGCGTCTTAATCATGATGTTTTTGCAGCCCTTCCTGTTGGGTCATCCATTATTCTTTCATCTACTGTCTCTCCTGGCTATGTGACTCAGCTGGAGCAACGCCTAAAAAGTAAATTCTTTCTCCTTCTTATTGTAAATTGGCAATGCCCTTTATTTCATTGCCTGGTAAGAATATTCTTAGATATTGATCGGCTGAGATATTGGGTCACCTTTTCTTTTCTTCTTTGAGAAAGTAGGGGCTCTTTATTTTTCTCATTGAAGTTAGTTATTGGTAGATGTCATTTGTGAAGAAAAGAAGTCAATTCTAGAATGTTACATTATTCTCTATCCCTGTGAGGCTCGCAAGTGTGTTTAGAGTACGCAGGCTTCCAAGCAAACAGGCCAACCAATGAGGAATCTAGCCAACATCCGCTTGTGGTTGTACCTTTTGTCTATGGTGCATATGACAGGGCCTAAAAGAATATGTATGCGTTTGAGATGCTGTGTTTGAAAATTTGTACACTGGATATGGCTAGTTCAGATTCGCAATTAAATCTATCAACCTCGTTCACTCAATGACAATTGATTGATTTGGAGGGCTGAATTATTTTACTATATGGGACAGTGAATCAGGTTTGGTACGATATCATAAACTATAAGTCCATCCGCTTTCATAAAACGCTACCAATGACAGAAATGGAATGTTAATCTCTTTGTTGATTCCATTTACTTGTTACCATATGATACTTTCCTCCATCAAATTTTATTTATCTGCTGTTGACTGTTTCCTAGATTATAACAGAGTAGTTTTATCACAGACGAGCACAAAAACTTGAAGTTGGTGGATGCGCCTGTTTCTGGTGGTGTCAAAAGAGCCGCGGATGGAACACTTACAGTATGATTGTCATTTTCTCGAGAACTAATTGTTGAAATGGTTTTTGGTGGATGTTGACTGCATATACATTAATTTATCGAATTTTATGAGATCAAACTTTTTTCCACCCTAGATAATGGCATCCGCTACTGATGAAGCTCTTGAGCATTCAAGTTCCGTCCTTTCAGGTAGAATTAATTCCATGCAAGTTCAGTCCTTTCATGCAATCATAGTTCTTTGCTTGTTGAAGAATTAATTCTCTAGTTGTCTAGAAATTAATGGCTCTTGGTTTTTTCTTTAAAAACAATTCCAGCATTAAGTGAGAAGCTCTATGTTATAAGAGGTGGATGTGGAGCTGCAAGGTAATGGAACAGACACAGCCCTCCTTTACTTTTCCTGTAAATGAGATACTTTAAAATCTAGATGTACTTGTTTGAAACTCACGTGAACATTACGTTTCACGGTTTCTTTGAAATATATTCTTTAAATTTCATTATTGAGAGAAGATGTCTGAGGAGCTTACATTCCTTTTCTGATGGCCAGTTCTGTAAAAATGGTCAACCAATTGCTAGCTGGAGTTCATATAGCAGCAGCAGCTGAGGCAATGGCATTTGGGGCTAGATTGGAACTTGGTACAAGAATGTTGTTTGACATAATCACGAAAAGTCAAGGAAACTCATGGTATTCATGAAATTTCAATTTTTCAACTTCGACATTAGAATTCAATTAACATTTGGTCCTCACTTACTATGCACAGACATCATGTCACAAATCAAAACTGCTCTGTGTAATTTATCAATCTATGATTAAGAAAGGTTGCTGCTAATTTAATGATTGAGATTTTTTATGATCCACCTCAGGATGTTTGGAAATCGTGTGCCACACATGCTGGACAATGATTACACGCCATATTCAGCTGTTGATATCTTTGTGAAGGATCTTGTACGGATTTATGTCAAATTTCTTCTTTCAATTTTTTTACCTCGATTGTGTGCCTGCCATTTTCTACTCATGCGTGAATTTTGTTCAGGGAATTGTTAACAATGAAGGATCAGTCCTTAGCTTACCCCTCAACCTTTCTGCTGTTGCTCACCAGCAGTTTCTAGCAGGTCCTCTACAATTGGGGTTTTAGATGATAGTTTTTTTACCTTAGTCTTCTTTCAATGGCTTGGATCTTTCTCACATATACATGTCAACAAAAATTCATGTTCGTGGGTCCTGCAGCATCTAAACTAATGTACCTATAATATACCTTTCATAGATATATATTAACTTTGCAATACTATATTGTGTATCTCCTCTACATCTTTCCTTATTCGTGTTCTAACAGCATGTTAGCAGTTGTCTACCAATCCGTATCATTATATTGATGTTTAAACCGTCATCTAATGGGGCAATGTTTTGATTCATTAGGTTCTGCTTCTGGATGGGGCCGACTTGATGATGCTGCTGTTGTCAAGGTATTCGATTTTTTATGCAGAGTTCCTTTCATTACGATGAACAGCCTTGAGAAATAATTAAAATGCCAAAATGGAGACAAAAACAACGGAAGTTGTATTCGGATCAAGTGCCCGGATTTGCTAGGCTCAGTCTCAGGGAGAGCTGGATTCAGGTTAAAAAGGCTCTAATTATTACTCCTATTAAGTATTTATCTGTAAGCATTTGCTAAAAAAGACTGAATTTAACAAAAAATTATGGACGATTTTTACATGTGGTAAATAGATCGCAAGACAGACTCCCAATTACAGTTGTCGAGGATTCCTGGTAATATATCGAAGAAAATTTGTCTCTAACTTGCCCAGTGACCTTAATGACACCTCTTGTACGTTTGAACGATTTTCTGCTTCAGAGAACTAATGGGTATCTGAGTCAACAATAGATTGTACGACCCTAACCTAGTTTATATGTATAGGTCAACATTAGATTATACTACCCTGGGCTGCTTCATTTGTATTACCGATCTACTTCTCCACTTTTTGTTTATTGTGGGTACAGTGGATGATGTCTATTTATTGGTAGCGTCTAGGCAAAACTCTATTCTTGAGTAATACATTACATTTGTGCGCTAGTTGATTTTATGAATAATCAATGTGTTATGCTAGTCTGGTGGTACATTTTATCTTTATTCGTCTTTTATTCCTCAAGAAAAGACAGTTATTTACCCTTTTAACTGGATGAGTTATAATCGCTACTTCGTTGGTTTCAGAGTTGAGACCACTTGCTATTTTCTCGTTGTGTTGACAGGTTTATGAGAAACTAACGGGAGTTACTGTTGAAGGAAAACACGCCATTCTTAAGAAAGAAAAGGTCCTTAATTCTCTACCACCTGAGTGGCCAGAGGATCCTATTGTTGAGATTAAAAAACTGGAAGGTCACAACACTTCTAAAGTTTTAGTTGTCTTGGATGACGACCCTACTGGAACACAAACAGTTCATGACATCGAAGTCCTGACAGAATGGTAAACCTCGATCACTTTGAATTTCTTTGTTGTTATTAACAACATTATCTATAAACATCATCTTCTATGGATAATTTAGGTATGTTATTCCTAAGTGGTGCTCTTTTATTTCTATGCAGTTTCTTTACTTGTATCACGATATCAGTTATAGAATTATCTGAGATCTTAAGCTAAAAGATGCACATTGAAAACTGTTGGTCATCATAACTTGGTTTTAACTATATTTCTTACATTTTCAATTCAGGAGCGTCGATTCTCTTGTTCAGCAGTTTTTGAAGAGACCTAGTTGTTTTTTCATTTTAACCAATTCCCGATCACTAAGCTCAGAGAAGGTAAATAATCCATGAGTCACTGGTTATGGTGATCCGACTTGATACCAGTGACGCTTAAATCCTTTTGTCTGTGAAATGTATTTGTATGAATATAGCTGGACATTATTGCATCGGTAACTCTATTGTTTTGGTTTAAATTGACAGGCTTACGGATTAACTGAAGAAATCTGTAGAAACATAGATACTGCGGCTAAATCAGTTGGAGACGTTGATTTTTCTGTGGTTTTGAGAGGTGATTCAACACTCCGTGGTCACTTCCCACAGGCAAGTTTCTTGCTTTTCCTGTAATCCATCCTATCAATTGATATTTTTTAATAATATACATTATCGTGTTTCTCTTAAAGTTATCAAAGTATTTAAGGATAGCTGACTACAGGAACCAGATGCAGCTGTTTCCGTACTAGGGGAGATGGATGCCTGGATTATATGCCCTTTCTTTCTTCAAGGAGGTCGATATACTATTAATAATATTCACTACGTTGCAGATTCCGACAGGTGTATTTCTCACTCAGATGCGTGAGAAATTAGTATCATTGTATATTCAATACACTGACTTTTTAATGTGGCTCTCTTTTTTGTCAATAGTCTTGTCCCTGCTGGTGATACCGAGTTCTCTAAAGATGCTGCGTTTGGCTACAAAGCTTCTAACCTCTGTGAAGTATGATCATTTTACATTGGATGTCATGAAGGAAAACATTATTAGCATTATAACTCGATTAATGAGAATTTATGTGTTTTTTTGTGATACGGATCACTAGTGGGTTGAAGAGAAAACTAGAGGACAGATTTCAGCCAGTAGTGTCGCATCCATCTCTATTCAGCTTTTGAGAAAGGGAGGACCATCTGCTGTATGTGAGCATCTTTGTAGTCTCCCAAAGGTGAACAGAAACTGTTGCTACCTTCTCGGGCTTTACTTTGGCAACTCTTTGTTAATGCACCTGTATGCGGTGGTTTAAATTCAGTAAGATGATTCTGGCTTAACATTTCGTTTGATAGTCTATTCATATTTCTTTCTTTCTGCCTTCTTGTCCTTGGGAAACTAGTATTAGTTGGTAATAATTTTTACTTCACCCAGAAAAAAACCAGTGCTGGACAAGATACTGTAACTCTTGACTAGGAAGATCCTAACATCCTAGTTTTACCACAATAGTCAACTTGGTTAAGATTGTCTTAAATTGTAGCATGGTAGTCCTCAATTTGGTGTGCTGGAGATCCCGCAACACATTTGGCGAGGAAGAAAAACCTTTATTGAACAAAAAAAAAGAATCTGTTTTACAAGACGGATGGGGTCCAGTATTTATACCAGACCCTTGAGAGTACATAATTATAAGTATTTAGGGCATATCTGCCAATATGAAAGTGCATGGTTAGTTATAAAATCCTCATGGCAACATTCCCCCTCAATTTGGTGAATGAATATGATTCATTCCTAGCTTGTGAAGAATTTCTTGTAGCTATGTGCCTGAAACACCTTTGGTGAGCATATCTGCTAACTGATCTTTAGTTGAAATATATGGTATACAAATCAACATTGTCTCAAGTTTTTCTTTAATAAAATGCCGATCAATCTCCGCATGTTTGGTACGATCATGATGTATTAGATTATGTACCGTGTTGATTGCTGACTTATTATCACAGTAAATCTTCATAGAATCCGATAAAGGAATATGCGATTCATTGAGTAATTTTTCATTCAGAGAAGTTCACAAACCCCTTGGGCAAGTGATCTGAGTTTTGCCTCAAAACTTGAATGGGCTACCACGGTCTGTTTTTTACTTCTCCAAGTAACCAGATTCCCACCAATAAATGTGAGATTACCAGTGGTTAATTTCTGGTCAATTATTGACCCTGCATAATCAGCATCTGTAAACATTTTGACATTTACTTTCCCACTGTGTTTGAAGAGTATTCCTTTGCTGAGTGTGCCCTTTAAGTAATATAACACTCTATATGCTGCATATAAATGAATCTCTTGTGGCTGATGCATGAATTGACTCAAGATACTCACCGCGTATGAGATATCTGGTCGAGTATGCATGAGGTAGTGTAAACAGCCAATAAGCCATAGGTACATCTCACAATCAACCTGGACTGCACCCTCCACCAAACAATTGGTGTAGTAGCTGGTCTACTGCAGACTTTCCTGTTTCGGCCAACAGATCTGTTATGTATTTTTTTTTAGAGATCAAAATTCATGAACTAGAGTGAGACACTTCGATACCTAAAAAGTATCTTAGGCATCCCAATGTCTTGACATCAAATGCTGAAGCCAAATTATAACTTAAGTTCTGTGCCCCTACATCATTATTCCCTATGATGATGATTCATCAACATAGACCAAAAGCACGGTTACTCCCCCTGAAGGAGAGTGTTTAAAGAACAGTGTATGATCAGCATTACTTTAGGAGTATTACAATGTCTTCATAGTGGCTATAAACCGTCCAAACCAGGCACGTGGGGACTGTTTTAGTCCATAGAGAGAATTCTTTAGCTTGCAAACAATGTTGGGAGAGACATTAAACTCATAGTATGGTGGTAGTATTCTATTAACCTCTTCCATAAGATCACCATGCAAAAATGCATTTTTTACATCATACTGTTAGATATCCCAACTGAAAATCGCAGCTAGAGATAATAAGAATCGGACAGTATTCATTTTTGCCACCGAGGAAAAATTCTCTTGGTAATCAATTCTGTAGACTTATGTGTAGCCTTTGGCCACTAATGTGGCTTTATACCGCTCAATTGAACCATCAGTATTGTACTTCACGATATACATCCACTTGAAACCCATTATTTTCTTATTTAGTGGTAATGCTACCAAATCCTATGTCTCATTTTTCTAAAGAGCCCTCATTTCATCATCCATGCTTGCTTCCACTTCAAGTTAGACAGAGTTTCAGAGATATTCTTAGGAACAGTAGAGGAATCTAAGGAAGCTAGGAATGACCTATAAGGAGGTGACAACCAATGGTAGGATAAGAAATTGGCTGCTGGATAAAGGGGGTTTTAGTACATTGTCTAATAGGTTTCTGCAGGGCAATTGGAAGTGAGTCACATTGTAGGTTTGGTTGATCATCTTGTGACGAAGAAGGAGATATTTGGATATTTTCTAAGGCCTCATTCGAATCATGGGCAGGTTGAGAATCATGAATGACACCTTTTCTAGAATATACCATGCCAAACCTCAAATATTCAGGAAGCAGATCTGTTGTGGAATGGGATATTTCAGGGGCTGAAATAGGAATATAGAGCTGGAAAGGACTCATGGATAATGGTATTTTCTATAGGCAATGTATGTTGTTCATTTGATGACGACTGATTGAAATAAGGTACTGTTTCATGAAATGTTGCATCCATAGAAGTAAAAAATTTCTTAGTTGGAGGGTGGTAACACATAACTTTTTTGATTAACAGCATAATCAAGAAAGATACATTTCAGTGATCTTGGTGCAAGTTTTCTTTTATTCTGTTTATTATTATGAGCAAAAGAAATACATCCAAATGTTCTTGGTTTAATTTTAGTGTTAATTTGGTGGTGTGAGAAAAAATTGGCTAGGGAATCAGGACTGCAGAAGTCTAAGATTCTAGAAGGCATACGGTTGATGAGGTATTGAATGGTAAACAAGAATCTGTTTTACAAGACAGACGGGGTCCAGTATTTATACCAGACCCTTGAGAGTTCATGATTACAAGTATTCAGGGTATATCAGCCGATATGAAAGTACAGGGTTTACTTATAAAATCCTCATGACGACATAAACAATTTTGCATCATCTCATGTCACAAAGTGCGAATTTTGAAGTTTGCAACAAAATAGATTATATATTCATCCGTCTTAATGTCATAATGTGTTATGTTATTTTATTTTAGTACGTATCAGTAACGCATGCCGAGATCACTCTGATACAGTTAGATCGTAACACATTCGACAGTGGCTATTGAATATCTTGTGAATGTCATGAATAAAAACTTGGAAGATTCTCTGATCAAATAACAGTCCTTGTCATGGACCAGAATAATACTGCAGACGGCAGCTCTCATAAAAACGTGAATTTCTTTCTTTTTTTTCTAAATCTTGAAGAATTATTTTTTTGAACCAGGGAAAACATTCAGGATCAGTGTTTTTCTTTCATTTAGTTGCTGTAGAAAGTCGGGTTTGACAGTGAGAATTGAAATTTCAACAACATGCTCTATGAATTTTTATTATAATTTCTGACTGTTGCATCGTGTAATTGTTGGAACAAATACATTACTCAAATCCTTACATTTTACGTTTCATGCGCCATGAATGTTGCCAGGGATCAGTTTGCATAGTAAATGCAGCTAGTGACAGAGATGTAGCTGTATTTGCCGCAGGAATGATCCAGGCAAGTCAGATTGCTACCCTCTTACTTTTCTCTGGTATCGTTACTTTACTAGTTTTTTTTTCTTTGATTTTTTTATTAATCAAACGATTATTCAACAGGCTGAAATGAAAGGAAAATGTTTCTTATGTCGAACCGCTGCAAGTTTTGTATCTGCTCGGATTGGTATAAAACCAAAGCCTCCCATCTCCCCAGATAATTTATCTGGAAAGCTTCTTAAAACTGGGGGTCTCATAGTTGTGGGTTCTTATGTCCCAAAGACCACAAAGCAGGTCTATTTTTTCACTTTCATCCTATGTTTTTGTTTACATGTAATACATTGAATTTGAAATTAATTACTTGGTACTAAATTCTGCAGATTTTGGGTCTGAAATCAAAACTTGGGCATGTTATTAAATGCATAGAGGTGACTTTTTCATCCCCAGGTCCCTAATGACATTTTTCGATTTTTATTTATGATATGATTCGGATTACAAATTTAAATTATAATATGGGCGGAATAATATATCATGGCTATAACATCTTTATTTTCGCCTGATTGATATCCTTCTCTGAAGCAGGTCTCTGTTGATAAACTTTCTATGAGTTCATCTGAAGTGAGGGAGGAGGAAATTAGGCATGCAGCTGAAAGTGCAAGTTCCTATCTTAGACTTGGGAAAGATACACTTCTGATGACTAGTAGGGAGCTTATTAAGGGGAAAAGTAAGTCGTTACCCTTTTTTTTCGTCGTATATCCAGTTGCATTATGTTTATATTATCATCTTCTCTTCGATAAATAAGTGGTGCTTTGAATGGTTAAAAATAGGGAGAGGCATTCCATTAATGTGGACAAAAATTCAGTTTTTGGGTTTGATATGTGCGAGGTTTTCGATATAAACGAATCGATATTAAAAGATACTAACGCGGACAGTTTCTGTCAACCATGTCATACATGTTTGATCATACGTCCAGTTGGCATGACAAAACATGGAAAAGTCCTGTCATAAGATTTGCTAAAGCAGCAACAGTCTGCTCAGTTGAGGGAAAGTGATTGGAATAAGGCAGGAAACAGGGATGGGTCTATCGCAGTTATGAAGAACGAAAAAATATCAATCATAGTATGTTTTTTGTCTAATCTGTGGAAATTATATCTTCTGTTACATTAGATTCACGCCAGCGGAACTAGATCCAAAACCCAGTAATCTCATATTTTTCGTTCCATTGCATTGCGCCGTCTGCTTCTCGTGAATGAAGCGTTTTCTTCATTCTGATGTCAGTCAACACTGGTTTGTCTCAAGGTAATAGTCCTCACGTCCTAAGTTGCAAAGATCATTCTTCTCTCCATCAATTTCTCACAACTCGATCTGAAGTTTCAAACTTGAATTGACCCATTCTGGGGCCATTTTTTTTGTACACGTAGAATTCCTATCTTGTAGGGCCTAAAAAAAAACTTATTAATGTCTCCCAGTACAAAATGTTGATATGTATAACAAATTCCCTGATGTCTAGCACGATCAATGTTACTTACTGATGATGCAAAATTATTTTCTCGAATATTTATCTTATTTTTGGAGGTGCAATATTATTCATGTAAAACGTTATTGTGCAGCTCCTTCTGAGAGTTTAGAGATTAACTTCAAAGTGAGCTCTGCATTGGTGGAGATCGTTAGGAGAATAAATGTACGACCACGTTATATAATTGCAAAGGTACTTAAACATCATTCTTGAGGGTACATCATCATTCAGCGGTTTATGAATATTTATGTATATTCTCTTGATATTAAGGCTCTAGAAGAAAAAAAAAACACTTCTCTCATTATTATTGTGCTTGAATTTCTTTTTTCTCCCTCTGTTTATTCTTTTATATCCTATGTTTCATGTCATCTGATTAAGCTATGACTATGATTTCCAGGGAGGAATCACTTCATCAGACCTTGCTACTAAAGCTTTAGAAGCTCATCGGGCACAGGTTGTTGGCCAAGCTTTGCCTGGTGTTCCCTTTTGGGAGCTAGGACCAGAAAGTAGATATCCAGGGATTCCATATATTGTTTTTCCAGGTAAAAGCTTATCTTATATATGTTTGTATGGACGAAGGTAGAGGATGTTCTCACAATTTAATGAATTTCTCTACCTACATGCCTAACCCCCGCGTCGTACAGGTAATGTTGGTGACGATAATTCTCTGGCAGAAGTTGTGCAGAAGTGGTCTCATCCACCATTGAAGTCTTCGACAAAAGAGCTACTTGTTGTAAGTGTCTTATTTGGAAACATGTGTTTATGGATTTTTACAATAATACATTTCTTCTTCCTGAAGAATGCGGAAAAGAGTGGGTATGCTGTTGGTGCATTCAATGTATACAATCTTGAAGGGGTAGAAGCAGTTATTGCCGCTGCAGAAGCTGAAAAAAGTCCTGCCATCTTGCAGGTAGGGATGAGTTATTCAAATGTCTTTAGAACAACTGTTTTTAGAAGCGTCATAACGTCCATGGACGTGACGCCTCAAGTTATATTTATTGATTGAAATATAAATTATGTGAAAAACCTTTTCTGAATTTTGGTCAAAGTTGCCTGCTGGCAAACTTTTTCTAGTTCACAAAAGCTATTGTTAGTTAGTTGAAAAAATTTAAGTTTGCTACATTATCCTGTTACAGTCTCCTTTGTTTCTTCATTGTATCTTTTCCAAATGTATTCACAGAAGCAAATTGAAAAGATGTTCTGAAACAGTCTGGTCATCATGTCCATTATTCTCCTCAAGTCAGCACTACATCTATCATCTCTAGTTTCTTTGGAACCTTTTTCCACTCTAGGATACTATCTGATTAACAGAGAAACAAAGACCTTTATAACGATATTTATGTCCCTCTCTTTCTAAAGTTGTGCGTGTTAGTATGAAATTGTCTTTGCGCCTCAAAAACTAATGCGTCAGTCTGCCCAAGACCCACTCAACTGAGCTTGTTGAGTCATGCACGTACCCCTAAACAATGCAGAAATAAATATGGATTACATTTATAATGTGCATGGATATGTCTACATTAATAGAAACTAATACTTAATATACCTCTTTTATTGCCCAATCCCTATCCCGCATACTAATGAACATTCGCTCTGGAAGTAAAAGGAGAATAAGTAGGAAATGCTGTAATGAGCTTTGCAAGCACAGGAAACAATGAACCAATGAGATGAATTTCTCCTAGTCCATTTATATCACGTCCAAGCAATATGGGATTAACTTTTCATGGTTTATCAACCCTTGGTCTTTATCACAAAAATATCATAAATACGGTGCCAGCCGTACAAGAGAAAATATCAGCTCTAGTATCACAATGCTGCAACAGACCGTCTTTCAAGAAAGCTGAAGGAGAAAGCCACAATGGATTAAATAAGGCTGTCGTATTTTAAGCACCAGGGAACAGGATTTAAAGCCCGGTGTGAATCGTGCATAGAAGTTTTCTTCTTCTGTATGATGATTAGGTTGGAATTTTTCTTCTCGTAGGATACTCCTAGAATAGTGCATTGCTTTGCTCAAATTCTATGTAAAATCTACGAAACAATTAATGATGTCTTGTTCGATTTTACCAAATAATAAATTCCGTAGTGTCATTATCCTTTTTTTTCCGAAATAGCGAAGATTAGTTCAAATCCGCATATTTTATCTTTCAGGTGCATCCTGGCGCTCTAAAGCTTGGAGGACACCCTCTAGTTGCTTGTTGCATCTATGCTGCTGAACGAGCCAGTGTAAGTAGAATTCAAATGAAGACTAGTATGAATAAAAACTGCTCTTCGGAAGGCTAACGTTACCAGATTGAAAGCATCATCGTGCTAGTATTTGGCATCATGGGTATGCTATATATAGGACATGCATTGAAAGGTGCTTGGGGGCCGATATGCTTACTGAGGAGTTTCACAAAATCCAACTTCATATTTATAAAAAAAAAAAAAAAAAAAATTGTCTGCACTTACCTCAGTATTCTGATACAGATCGTGTCCTTTTGTCACTTGTCCTTTTCTTTTGCCATCTCTTTTAGCTCCTAGAAGAATCCAGTACACGCACTGGAAAAGTTTCGTTCTTTATAGTGCCATACATGAAGAAGGTTAATAGAATTCATATAAAGAAGAAGCATCTAGTTTTGGTTTAGCAAAAATAGTTTAACGTACTATCCCAATCATCAACTTTCTGTTTTTATCAATTTTAGAGTGTTAACATAAGATAGGGAAAAAAAAAACGACTCACTCTATGTGCTTTTATAATGAATATGCTCCAGTAAAAGTACATGTTACTCGTTATTAAAGGTAGATAGGTGAGAAATACGTCTTTTCATGCCTTTAAGTGTTGCTCCAGGAGTTACCATACTCTATACGTTCACTTGTCACATCTCAACTAAGATCAGTCTCTTTTTAGGATGAACCTCTTCCACGTTGTACACATGTGTACCATGTTTGTCACTGTTTTTCAACTGCGTATGGACTTGTGAAACTTGCCAGATCTCGACTCCTTTCAACTTAATTCATTCCAAGTTGAAATGTCATAGAATGTCTAAACAAAAGCTAGAGCCTCCCTTAACAAATCATCTATGGATGTCTGGTTCCGTTCAGTGAGATCCTTGGACTTGCCCTATGTTTTTCATGGCAGGTGCCTATTGCTGTTCAGTTTGATCACGGGAGCTCTCAGCAGGAGCTGTTGGAAGCCCTTGAATTGGTATATTTTGCTAACTGTATCACTCTTGTTGTAGTTCAATAACTACTTTATTGTCTATTATATCCACATTAGAACCTATTTAAATAGCATCTTCATCTTCCACCATTGACTATGCTGTGTCTTTTGGACGAGCACAAGGAGATGCTGCTAAGTCTCTACTCACTGCAGGGTTTCAATTCAATCATGGTTGATGGTTCACATCTTCCTTTTGAGGAGAACATCTCCTTTACAAAGCACATATCGTCCTTGGCACATGCAAGTAATATAATGGTGGAAGCTGAACTTGGACGACTGTCAGGCACGGAAGATGACTTGACTGTTGAGGATTATGAAGCGAGATTAACTGATATGACTCAAGTAAATATAACCATAGAATATATTTTTCTTTTGTTAAAGATCAGTGAAGATTGGTAACTTGGCTCCACGTGTTTCAGGCTGAAAAATTCATTGATGAGACGGGAATTGATGCTTTGGCCGTGTGTATCGGAAATGTCCACGGAAAATATCCAGCTTCTGGCCCAAATCTGAGACTTGACTTGCTGAAGGTTTACTACTATCTTCCAATGCACAACTGGGATATATTTATATTTCAATAGATAAGCAAGAATAACTTCCACGCGTCTCAGCTCACACTCTCTAAAGCTTTTTGGATGTTTGGCTGACAGTAGATGTTACTTGAGCTTCACAAACCTACGGTTCACACCCACCACCCTTAGCTTCTAGGTGTATTTAATCCAGGACAATCCGTTGACTAGATGATGAACTTTTTTTAAGAGATATTTCTTTCACATTCAGCCACCTTAATTTTTTTCAGTTAGATCAGCAGTCAGTTTCACTTTCACCCAGGAAAATAATATATATATACATATTCATATTCACCATAGATGTGATGATCACATGCTCCAACAGGTGGACATCTAGTTCAAAGCCATGGACACTCAGGTTGTCCATCATTCATATACCTGCAGCTTCTATTATAAAACTGACTGATGGATCATGGAACTGCACCAGACACAGAAGTTCACCGAATTTATTCTTGAAAGCTTTAATTTTCCCCATGTAGAAAGAAGTGATTGCCTCTCTAATTTAGTCATCCTCTTGTTAGATCATCATGTTCACACTACTCATGTAGACCCAATTCTTTTCCTTAATATCTAGTATTATTTTCAGTATCTCAATAAGCTTTGTGCACTAAGATAGTTCGCTAAAAGTTCACTCTTTGCAACTCTTGATTTTTTTTTTCTTTTCTTTTTTTTTTTCAATCTATGAACCCCGACCACTGTAGCATGTCAAACAGGCTTGTAGACTTGCCACACTTCTGCCCTCTAGTGGTTCAATCTGTCCTAAAATTTTATGATTCAGTTAACAGATGATCGTCTTTACCTTTTAGAGCCATCGTTGACTTTCAGTTCATGTATGTTCTGATTTTGAGAATTTTTTTACCAAAAATCGCTCAGAGAATCGGTGCGTTCTTGTTGACAGGATCTGCATGAACTAGCTTCAAAGAAAGGGATCGCTCTTGTTCTCCATGGAGCATCCGGATTGCCAGAGGAACTTATAAAGGTCAGACCGCCCCTTCATCCCTCCCATGTATCGGTAGAGACTCGTACAGTGATGGGAATCGGATTCCTGCTTTTTCCGCCAAAATCATAGCCAGTGCTTGCATATTCTGGGTATAAAAAAAATGTTCTGATGAGATTCCGGTCACCATTTGAAGAAATAAAGCCGCGTTCTGGAGATCAGGGAAAGGTCAAACACTGATAGCTGGAATCGATTCCCTGTTCGAGAGCATCTACAAGGGTAAATCATGTCGCAGTGATTCGTTAGGTTCACAGGTCCTGGGTTGTATATATTAGGCAAGAACATTTGTAGGCTCTAACCCACTCCCATTCATACATAGCCCATCAAATCGGATCTGATCTTCAATCTAACAAGAGTTAGCCCTCACCCCAGTCTGACACAGAATCCTTCCGATTCCCATCGCCTTGCCCTAGATTTTATTCCATAAAAAGCTTCATTTTTTATGTGCATATATATATATATATATATATATATATATATAGAGAGAGAGAGAGAGAGAGAGAGAGAGAGAGAGAGAGAGCCCGCTTCTGAGTGGGATATGAGGAGGGGGGGCGACCAAAGCTAACGAGGGTCTGTGATGTACAGGAATGCGCAGGAGCTGGCGTCCGGAAGTTCAATGTGAACACGGAGGTCAGAAACGCCTACTTGGAGTCTCTGAGGAAGCCCAGCAAAGATCTGGTCCACGTTATGTCCTCGGCAAAGGATGCCATGAAAGCCGTCGTCGTGGAGAAGATGCGCCTCTTCGGCTCCTCCGGTAGGGCTTGATTATTTGCCCCAACTGGTAACTTTTTTATTCCCTTCTACCGCCTGCATTGCTATTTATTCATCGGCCGAAAACAAGAAACCATGAATCCTCCCTAACAATAAATAAATAAATAAATATTTCTTTATATTAAAAATAGAAATACCATGATCCGAACATTATATTTCTTGAATAGCCCTTGTATAAAAGTGTTGTTAAATCAGAGACGAAACCATGAATCTCCCTCTCCTCGACGGGCAAGTGATGGCCTGTGCTTCGTTCAGTGATTACATGACCCACGACGATGACCACACACTGGAAGTCGGAAAAGAAGGCCAAAACTTTTCAAAACTGATATCTATTGATGTCCGACAATTCACGCATTTTACCAAGTTCTTGATGCCAAAGAAAGAAAAGAACCGCGATCCAAACATTTTACTCATTCCATCTTCAATCGACCAGAGACGAAGATAAGAGGATCGTATCATACACCAACGTGCATATAATTCAAGAACATGAAGCAACCTCTGTTTTCTAGAACTAGAAAATAATAGTGCGCGATTCCGACAGCATGGTCATCAATGATCGTATCCTTATCTGCCCTGATGATTTGAGCTTATAGCATCATATGTGTGCATACATACAATTAGTGTCAGTAATTCAAGTACGCGAAGCTATTTATGTTTCCAGAATTAGAAAATAATCAGTGGGTGATTCCAACATCAACTGAAGGTCGATTGCATTGTGGTGATACAGAGCACTGAGTGTCAGAATAAAGTAGGAACCGGAAACATGAATGAGATAGCCAGACGAGGAGGAAGAACATATTTATCCCAAAAGTCCTCAACAAAACAACAAGATCTACAAGAAGCATCTTCAAACCTCTCTCACCCTCTCAGCTCCGCCGCAAAATCCCTCAACTCTACTTCTTTCCCTTCTTCCCAGCCCTGCTTACCAGAAAAAGTATTAACCCAGATTCAGTCATACCTAAAAAAGGAAAGGAATCGAGCCCAGCTAGCTTACCCGGCAGTCTGAGGAGGCGCGGCTGATTCCGGCGCAGACGCAGGAGCCGATGGCTTCTCCCCGGGGCCCTGTTGAGCTCATCCCCGGTAAGTCGTAGAACAACAACACAGAGCAGCACTGGGGTGGTAGATGGGGGAGGGGAGGAGAGAGACGTACCTGGGCCAGACGCTCTTCCCTTCGAGCGATCTTCCTCTCCCTGCTAGCCTTGCTCTTCGCCCTCTTTGCCTCGAACTGATCAGACAGGGTCTTCTCCCTGGCCTTCTCCGCCTTGGACTTGTGAATGCTCTCCATCAGCACCCGCTTATTCTTGAAGACGTTACCCTTCACCTTCATGTACATGTCGTGGTACATGTGCTTGTCGATCTTCTTCGACTCCCGGTACTTGCGAAGCAGCCGTCGCAGGACCCTCATCCTTCTCATCCAAAGGATCTTCGTGGGGAGCCTCGCCTCCCTGGTACCCTTCCTCTTACCGTACCCGGAGTGCCTCCCCTTCCTCTTCGCCTCCATGGCTCGCCGGGCCCGAGAACGGGAGTGGATCTTCGTCGGCTTCCTGATGACAAACCCATCCTTCACGAGCTTCCTTATGTTCTGCCCTGTTCGTCGGACGAGAGCAAAGGGAATGAATAATCATGCACATGTTTCCAGATCATCCGTGCAAACAAATACGATTAAAACAGACAATGAGAAATTAGGGTTCGTCTTCTTGATTAGATCCATATATGCCCAGCATGATAAGAAGAAAAGTTTGAAAAGCAATGCTTTTTTATTAAAAAACACACACATGAAAAAAAACAGATCGATTTTGAAAATATGATTTTTTTAGTTTTTAAAAAAAAAGGAAAAGTCTTACTTGAATTGGCCATGGAAATTTCATTGGTCTCATTTGGGTCTAGCCAAACCTTGCCCTTCCCACATTTGAGGACACTGGCAGCCAAACGCTTTTGCAACTTCAACGACACCATTGTCGCAGACTTAAAAGAAGAATACTACTGCAAACACAAGTAAAAAAATCAACATGATGGTCGCAATTTTTGAATTTCATGCGATTAAATAGAAGAGAAATAGCAGGAAATTGTCAACATAATTGAAACTAAAAGTTAACATAATAAATTACCCACCAAGCAGGTAAATAAATTAATTTCGTAACACAGTTACCAACACTTTATTCTTAAAAATGGCAAATACGACGTAAATATTTTCAATAGCTACACAACATATGGGTAAAATGACACGGATAATTTCCATCAGAGGAAAGGTGTCCCTTACTAGAGGTTTAAAAAAAATAATAAGAATATTATAACCATGCACTATGTTTCTGAATCTCCATCTAGGAGAGAACAAATCATATCATGAACTGGTAATCAAAAAGGTAGAACGACTCGAAGCTGGAAAAATGAATGTTCTCCAGTCATTCTAAGCCATATGTACAACAGAAAAGGAGCTATCCTCTAAAGAGGGAAGAAACTAAATCAATTACTTGGATACCTCTCGCACGCCCTAGCAATACGGTAGACGACAGAAATATGCATTGAAATTAAAAGGGTTGACATTCTGGAGAATACACAATATGGTTAACCATGACGCATATACGTTGCTTCATCATTACCTGGCTTTAATTGATATTAAAAAAGACTAGCACAAAAAATAGGCAAAAGTTCCCACGCGATGATTTATTGATTGATTTAAATTTGGAATCTTATTAGCTGGGCATCAGAAAAGAGAGAAACAAAAAAATTGCTTCTTAAAATCGTCAGGCACAAAAAACAGGATCACAGAGATAGAGAGAGAGGACAGACTCCACCAGAATAACAACAAAAATTAGAAAATCATAAAAAAGAAAATAGCGGTGATTCGAAACATAACCTAGTGGAGAAATTCTAAACACACTGCAAAGTTAATATTCTTCTCGATCTACGTTTCAGGGAACGAAGGCAACAACAGACGGATGAAGTCACTCAAGAACAGACCAAAGCAGCGGGGATGGAAAAGACGGAAAATCTGGGGAGGACGAAGCGCCTCACTTCTGGCCATCACGAGAGCAACCAACGAGCTTTGAATAATCATGAAACATCCACAAGAGGAAACCTCATTTCACAAAACCAGCACACAGAAGCGGGATGTACAGACACACGGTAGGAGGAAGAACAAGGCGAGACGAAGACTGACGGAAGACGTACCAGGGAGCCACAGGGGAGGTGTTCCCGCTGGACTGGAGGCGGCAGCAGCAGGAGCCTTAGAGCTAGGGTTTCAATATATATGGCCCCCCCCACCTCAGCGAGCCAGAGAAACTGTGACCGTCGGATATCGGATCTGCATCTCGTTTTCGGATAGACCTCCAAATGGGGCTCTTCCCCAAAGCCCAAAAAATGATGGGCCCACAGTGATTAGACCATCCACAAACAACACCATCGATCTTATTTTAAATTATATTAATACCTCACGTCGGGCCCAATATTGTTAAGGCCCAAAATATAGGTGGGCCGATACAGGCCTACGTGGGCCCAACCCAGTCCAGCAGTGGCCCTACGCGGCCACTTGCTTGAGACCCCCCACATCCCCAGGCTGTAACTGGGCCTTGTATAAGAAACAATGGGCCTCCAGTTTAGCATAGCCTAGCCCATTTAACATCCCGAGTGAAAATAAATATCAAAATTATTATCGAAACTAAATTATGACGTCATCATAGAGAGAGAGAGAGAGAAAGAAGGAAACTTTGAAAGCCTCTCTCAGCACATCACATACCCAGACGGCAGCCCCCCAGATACCATTGAATAGTCCATCCACTTCGAACCCACCCAGTCAACGACTGGAGTGGATGGAGGGACAAGAAGTCAACGCCACCAACCAGAGGAACCCCAGAAAGCTGTTCGACCCGCATTTAAAACCGAGGGGCGGTGCAGCGCCACAGGGTGGGGAAGGGGCGGAGAATCAGAAGCCTCTCCACTGTTACTCCGGAGCCGAGAACAGGCAAGGAAGACAGCGATGCAGTGATCCGATCACATTGGAATCAGGAAAAGAGGAGCAGCTTGCTTGCATAATGTACATGCAATTACAGCACAATAATCAAACACAGAGGGGGTTGGGGGATCCATCCATCCATCCATCCATATCAGCTACACTAATCCTCGAGCTAGAACGACGGGAAGAGAGGAGAGAGGCTCAAGAGGCCGACCAAGCTCGCCGTGTTCAAGCTCCGACAGCAGCCACCGCGGGTTTCACCTTGGGCGGCCGGCCGCGGCCGCGCTTTGCACCGGCGGGCGGCGGAGCAGCAGCGCGGGCGGCCTTCTTCGGCGGACGACCCCGCCGCTTGGGCAGCCCCTCCGCCGCCTTCGCGGCGGCGACGGCGAGAGGGTCCTTGGGCTTGGGAGGGCGGCCGCGAGGCCTCGGCGGCGGAGGAACGTAGCCGGCGGGGAGGGGCTCCTTGGGCTTGGGAGGGCGGCCGCGGCCGCGCTTCGGAGGGGAGTTGGGATCGGGGCGCATGTAGTTGTTCTTTGAGAAGACGAGCTCGCCGGCGTCCTTCATCTTGTTCAGGTGGTGGGAGAGCAGCATGGAGTGGCCGGTGGGGAGGTCGCCGTGTTTTGATTCGATGAACTTGGAGATCTTCGCCTTGCTCGATCCGTTCTTGTCGTTCAGCGTGTCGATCGCCGTGAATATCATCTGCTCGAACATCAAATTCATCAAATAATATAAATAGGGACATACTCGTGTAATCGTCCTTCTATGGATATCATCATGCAACAATACTGTGAGAAGCGGACTTCTCGCTTATTTCTAAGAGAATAAATTAATCTTCTACAGCGGGTGTTATCCAAAATGCCCGACGACTATCTTCGAATTAATTATTCTAGATGAGATCTTAACCGCGGCAAGCTCAGCTATTTGGAATTTCAGCTTCCTCCAGATGATGGGATAATTAATCACCGCGCAAATGCATCCTTGTTTCATCGAGTAAAGAAAAACATAGAGTAGAAAACACGCGATTCCTCGATAAGAATAACACCAAAGGAAAGCGACAATCCAAAAAAGAAAAAATCAAACAGTTTCTTCCACATCAAATCCGAACAACCCGATCGGATGCGAGGACGAATGATGCAGAAACCTCCACATCCACTTCCCCCTCTACCGCGAAAAATCCGAACACCGAGTGGAACCGGCACGAAATTGAGATGGAAGACCTTGCTCCCGAGAATCCAGCCCTGAGAGCTTACCTCGGGATACGGTGGAAGCGCCGGTTTCCCGTCATCAGCCATCACCGCTGACAGAGACGCCGCCCTGAACTCCGCGGCGGCGTGGAGATGCCTCTCAGGTCCCCTGCTCGTATGCCACCACCAGTTACCCCACAGCAGGAGAGAGAGAGAGAGAGAGAGAGAGAGAGAGAGAGAGAGAGAGAGAGAAGAGAGAGAAAGTGGGGTTTTTGCTAAGACGTGGGTGGGTTCGGGGATTTAAAAAGGCGGGATATCGACGGCCGGAGGGCGAGAGGAAGTATCATATATGATTTCATATTTAAAATAGAAGGCGAAAGAGGAAAAGAGGAGATAAATGAGGTAATAAAATAATGCAAACGAAGCAGGAGAAAAAAAGGATCCTTGATCCGACGTCCACAAAGAGGGGAGATGAGAAGCATCCGACGGTGTTTAATGCCTGTGGAGCTTCACCTGGATCGATGACGTGGCCCATTAGACTTGACTTGCGCCCCCCTTTACTTGCCCCACTCCGAGATGTGGTCACCGGCCTACGTCGGGGCCGCCCGAAGGTGACCGTAAACTGCGTACGGCAAGTGGCATCATATTCCCTTCTCCGAGAACCAACAAGGTCCGTGTCGCTTTGTACTGAATAATCCGCGTGACTGTCGGGGAATGGTAGTTGATACGAACATGACCAGCATGCTGTATCTGATCAGCGCAGCATTTGATCCGCAGCGATGCGTACCTTATCTCAACTTACATGGGGACCGATGAGCTGGGACCATAGGGCCACTCTGGATATTTCCTTTTGTCACGTGGATTTCAAATTTCAAATCAGCCCCTGCTGCCGACGGAGATTCGAAAGCAATCTCTCTCTTTCTCTCTCTCGCAACCCTTTTGGGATACACAGCGAACCCTGTTGGTGTTTCAGTACAGAACTGACGGCCTTGAGACGGGAAAGAAATCAACGGCCTTCATGTGATCTGGCATGAAAGATTCGCAGAACTGAAGTGATATACGCCGTTGATTTGTTTAGACAATTATCCTTCTTAATTAATTTCCCGTGAAACCAACGGCCGTGATGGGATCGGAAAACGGCCCACGTCTACCGAACCTAAACGTTGACTGGAGGTGTTCTATTGGGCCGGCTCAAATTCAAATATCACAAGAGGCAAACTGGGCCACTTGTTCGAGAACCTTGAGCCTGGGTTTCGGTTCTGTCGGAAGTTCAATAATTTAAAATGATTTTATATTCAATGACGGGACAAAAAGGAAATAAATTGACTTTGATAAAATATGAAAATAATTGAATAATATATTTTATTCATAAATTTTCATAACATAAAATTTTCTTAATTGATGATGACGACAAGTTGGTACATATGGTAGTGGGAGACAGTCAGTAGTCAAGTAATGGCTTTGTTCTCCATAAATCTATTGTCCCTTCTTATTCTTCTAAATCCCATCTGCATCCTCCTCCAATAACCATGTTCATAGGAGGAACATGAAAGAAATAAACATGTTATGGAAAGAAATAGAAGGAAAATTAAATGAGTATAAATAATGGTAGATATGACATAAACAATACAAGGAGTCAAAAGAAAAATTAATGACTAAAACATACATTCTCACATTAACATATCATACTTCATGAGTGAGATTGTTGAGGAAAGAGATCACCACTACACCCCACCCACATGGAAAGAGATCTAAGAGGAATAGTCTAAATAATTTCTTAGGAACTAATAAGTTGTCAACTTGCAATGATTTAGAAGTGAGAAATGAGAAAATCGACCCATTATTATTGAAACATAGTGGAATGGCACCTGTGTGATCGAGTTGTTAAGGCTCAAAACTAACAACTAAATTAGAGATGGTTAGAATTGATAACATTAAAAAAATAATCAATGGCCAATGCAACCACTTTAATTTGAAAAAAAATATAAGGAAGTTTGTATAATCTCTATCAAAGTCCTAAAGATTGGTCATCTTGAAATGACTACTCCACTTATCTATCTCTAGAAGAGTCTTAGTCAAATCTTTCATGATGACCAATGTATGTCATAGTACTCTCTCCCTCTCCACTTGGTTTCTCGATCTTATATTTTTGAAGTCTGAGTCTTTGAGTTTATACTAAATGATTGTCAATAATCTCTCTTCTTATTATCCTTTCTCACATGTCTTTTTGGTATTATAGCAAATGATTATTGATGACGTCCAAACATAGCATTAAAGGTGTTGAATGGGTCACTAGGGAGTCCAATTAGATATGAATTAAATAAGTCCAAGGTGATAAACAGGATCGTGATGACCCTCTTAGCCCATATCATAAAATCTATTAAAGGTGGATATTCTCGAATCAACTAGTATAGATAGACTTTGAAATAGTGACAAAGCTGAAGACTCAAACTACTCATATTCACAAGATTAGATGTAGAGAGTTAATCATTTTGAAACTAGGAGGATATGAGAGGCTCCTAAAATAATAGAGCTTTAAGTTGATGAACACTATTTTTCAATAATTCTTAGAGCTCAAAGAACATGAATAAGTCACTAAATACTGAGAGGAGTTCAAGTGATATTAATGTCTACTTATAAATATTCTCTAATAGATCTTGAAAAGCACATTCTTAAAACACTTTACAAAAGAACACTTTAAAACTCTGATGATCTATGAAGATTTCTTAGTCTTGTCATTAATTATGATAAATATCATTTTCAAAGTCCAATAGACAAAGTCAAAGAAAAAAGATTGAATAAGATTTTGGATAATGAAATATATTGTAAAATTTTTTAAAAAATTCAATAACTATTTATGTAAAATTATCAAAGATGCAGCCTATCTTAGCCCTATAAACTTTATCTACCAACATCATAAAATTTTAATTTATTCTTTGAATTATATCAATTAATAGAGTCAACAACCCACATAGATTCATCTTTCTTCAAATAAGAAGTTTTTATTTCTAAATTCATTTGCTTACATCTAAGAACTATTGACGCAATGACACGTGGATCACTAGAAGAAAGATAATGCCCAACTTGTCAATATCAAGCCTTTCTACTACCTACATTTTAGAAAAAAAAGATAAGAAAATTGACTAGAGAAATATTCATTGCATGCATAATGCAAAAAGATATGAGTCATATGATAATGCTAAATTTTGTGTACTTAGTAATGTTAAATATTTACAATTTTTAGATTATTAAGATCTCATTGTATATTTTTCAATACTATACAAAATATAATATGGTTGAATATTTAAATATCTATTAATTCTTATATTTAAGAGAAATAAAATAAATCTTGTATATATGGATTTTGATATTGTTATAAACTCTAACATGTTTCCAAAGTCAAAAGCTTTGAGAAAAACATATTGAATTAGGATATTATGTAACTACACATTAGGAGTAAAGATAATTTTTTGTGAATGTTTATACAATTTTTAGAAACTAACCAAAGGTCTAAATAAGGGTGCAACAAAGTACATCAAGAAATGGGCCACAATTTCATCCTAAAGAAACTCATAATTCAAGACCACAAGTAGATTATGATACTCCCAAACCTCATAAATAACTTGAGGCTGAAAGGCCATGTGAGACACGTTAAGGTAGACATGCAACTTGCATATGCACTGAGTGTGTGGGCCTCACATGAATGTATAGTCAAATGAGAAAAACTCAAACAAAGTGAGTTTTCCAAACTTATAATTTCTCCTTCGGATTTGAAAGAGATCTAAAATAGATGAAGGAAGTCATTTATATGAGGAAAGAGGTGAAATGAGGCAAGTTAAAACATATAAGGTTCTCTATACCTCTCCTTCCATAAAATGGGGAGAAAACTCTACCCTTTGGAGGACATAATAGAAGGAGAGAAAGAAAGGGTTCATGAGAGAGACCTATACAGAGAGAGAGTGTGGGGATCATCTATAGGAGTGGGGAAGCTCTAGAGTGAGTGTGGGAAGTCCTTGGAGGGAGTTGAGGTGGTTACAATGTGCCGACAATTGGTAAAGAGTTGGCTAAGAGCGAAGTTAGAGTTGGAAGCCAAGAAGGGAGAAGAGTTGTTGTGTTGGGTTCTCCTCCTCTTATGTATGATAATAAGAGCACCTTAGTGTTCTATTATCATAGAAGGGTCTTAGATATTTATGCAGATGATATGAAGGTTACTCATTGTTGATTGTGTAATGATCAAAGTTAATTTCATGTAGGAAAAATGAGAATCTAGATTATCCACCTTGTGACACAAGCTTAAAGGAGTGGTAGAGAAAGAAGAAGAGGAGACTCACTTTTCCAACTAATGAGAGGGTACCCACTTTCTTTCCTCTCTAGAACTATCCACAAAATTTTCCTTCCCTTTTAAGAGGTGCCTATCTAGAACCATTCATGACCTCTCTACTTCTATATTCTTTTTAAAACCCTCTCACAACCTCTCCATCCTCCCTAAAATATCTCACAACTCATTCACCCCCTCTAAAGCTTTCCACCACTTTTTAAGAGATATATTTTTCAAAAGTTGTAATAACTCTAACTTCACACTTCTCCAAAGTGAATTTTTCAGCATGTGTGACAATTCTAACATTTTACTCCTCAAAGAGCGATTATGTAAAATATGTGACGATTATAACATCCCACTCTTCAAAGAAATATTATCCAAAATAAGTGACAGTTCTAACCTTTCACTCTTCAAGAGAAGATCATCTAGAAGGTGCAATAGTTCTAACCTCCTTAAAAGTGCCAACAAGTGCTTATAAAAGAGATATATTAAGGATCTAAAGAAGAACATTAGAGGCTAGAGCTGGATTATGAACCATAAAATCATTCTTCATTTTAAGTAGATATGTAAATTTCATTTTGACATGAAAAAAATTATTTTTGTAAGTCTTTTCATTTTTAATTAATTCAAGAACAATTTATTTATTTTAGTTCTTTTTGCGTTCTCAATTAAGTCTATTGTAGTTCTTTACATTTGAATTTGAATCTCCATCAATCTTCACTATATTCTATTGTTTTGTAAATCATTTTTTCATTCTAAATACATAGCTGAATTAAGAATGTGAATCTTTTTCATGTGACATGAAAATGATGCAATGTTTTCAAATAGAGTTAGGAGTCAATACATATTTGATTAAAAGAAATTTATAATTTTCATTCATTAGAATTGAACTAAATCCTTATTATCCCTCCACATGACATGGAAGGAATGAAAATGTGCTCATCACAAATGTCATACATTTAATGTCCATTTTATGTCTTATTTTTATTTCAATTTTGATTTTAGTTAATACATAGTTATGTTTAATTCATTCATTTTATTGATTTTTTTATGATTTTTTGTTATATTGTAAACTTCAAATATTTACTTGTAATCACATTATTATTATTTTTAATCGTAATGATATAGTAAGAATTTTGATTAATATATTTATTTATTTTCTTTTTTTCTTCTCCTCATTATATGACATAGACAAGAAAATAGATATTTATTGTTTAAATTTACTTTTTATGCCATTTTTTTTTGTAGAATTCTAATAACTTCTTTCAAATATTAATCTCTAGATTTACACTTTTTGAATGTGCTAATAAATAGTTTTAATATTTCCATATCTAAGAATTAACCACACAAAATCTTTTAATAATTATTTATGTTCTAAAGAGAATAGAAGAGAACCTTATTTTAAAAACACTATCTCTGAAGAGATAACTTAACTCAACAACCAAAGTTAAATATAACTAGAAGTGAGAAAAGTTAAAACATAATAATATTAATAATAAATAAATACGTACATACTAAAATTGAGTGTTCTTATTCTATGATTAAGAACTTATCATTTTGACAGTTCTATGTGAACTACTATATGTTTAATAAAGTCGCAATTGTTCATCGATTTCTATTTTCAATTATGGAAGTGTTATTAGATGAATTCCATGTAGCCCAAGTATTTTTCAAATTGAATCTAAACTCAAGTATCATCAAATTAAGTCAAACATCTAAAATAATATTTTTTACTCATGAATAACACTACAAATTTTGACTGATGCCATTCAAGCTCTATAGTATCCCAAACAACTTCTAGTCCTTGATAAGTAAGTTATTTAGTATGTTGTGTTAAAAAAAAATGATATATTTTTTGAAGACATTTTAATCGATAGTAAGACTACTAAGAATTATAAAGAACATCTATCTCAAGTGTTTGTTGTACTCAATCATCAATAGCTCTATGTCAACCTAAAGAACTGTTCATTTAGGCTACCCACAATTATTTGGCTTGACCATTAGTGCTCCAAGTTGACATTGACCAACAAAAGGTAAAAGTATTTTAAAGTAGTAGTCACTAACCAATGTTCATGAGCTCTAGGGTTTCCTTATTGACTAAATATTATAAGTGATTCATCATTGAATATAGGTCAATAGTTTGAGATCTTACTTAATAGCTCAAATGCAATGCTTTGTATTGAGGGTTAGAGATGAAGACATATTTCTATTAACTCAAGATAGCTCTCACTATAATCTCAATTTTATTTTCTTGATTTTTTTTTTCAAAGTTTTGACCTTAAAACATATGCCTCAAGTTGAGGAGTCAAAGTAGTTCTTATGAAGAAAGGAATGCACATATCTTACTTCAGCCAAAGTTTGATGACTATCAAAAAATTAAGATAGTATATGAGTCGTAATGATTAGTAATTATTTTGATGATATTAAAATATAAACATTGCCTATTGGGATAAAAAAATATTATATTTACAGACTAGAGGAGTTTGAAATATATCATGACTAATCCAAAATGAACACATTTGATTTTGAGAATAGGTTCAAGACTAAGGTTGAAAATAAAGTTGTTGTGTCTTGTCTAGAGCTTTATTACATGTCATCCTACAAGTGCCATAATTATATCAATTGAAGTTATTATATCTACATCAAATTATAGAAGAAAATATGATGGATCCACTATTTTCTAGTATCATCAATGAGCTCCTTCTTCACCCAACTAACCACACATTAAAATATGATAATACATTTTATCAAGATCAACTTGTTATCTTTGACACCTCTGAATTCATTCTAACTCTTATCTGAATTTCATAACTTTGCAACAATATGAGACTCAAATTTCTAGATAATTTACTATTGAAATTATGTAGAATGTTAGATGGAGTGACATAAAGAGTTGGATCTGGCATGTTATGAGTAGTTGCTAACGTTGTTAAAAAAATAAATTTATGGTATTGTCCTATATTGACCTCCAACTACAATCTATTTTAGAATTGATATGATTAGCTATTACAATGAATTTTATTGAAAGCTTATCAACATCCAATTTGTATAATAAAATTC
Source organism: Spirodela intermedia (assembly GCA_902729315.2). Taxonomy (NCBI): domain Eukaryota; kingdom Viridiplantae; phylum Streptophyta; class Magnoliopsida; order Alismatales; family Araceae; genus Spirodela; species Spirodela intermedia. The sequence goes on from CACVBZ020000044.1 coordinate 59,461, forward strand.
TAATTGTCATGGATTGCTTGAGTAAATATATTATTTTATCTATTTTATTCACCCACTCACCTTCAAAAATATTACTTTTATTTTACTATGATTTAATTATTATATAATAAATCACAAATTAAAATTTTAAAACTAGAAAATAGTTTTTAAAAGATTTTTTAGATTTTTAAAAATAAATATAGTAGTTACAATTAGGTAAAAAACTCTAGTAATAGTGAGAATTTTTCAAGTTGAACACAAAGGTGTAAGATAATATCAAGTAAAATTAAATAATTTTTAAATCTTTATCAAATAATATATATTTTTAATAAATTTTAGACTAAATGATTAAAAGTAAATATATTTAAAATTCATGAATAAGGAAAATTTAAGCACTAATATTAGCATTCGATGAACTACAACTTCAGTAGAATCAAATTTCTACTTAGTGATTATTGTGTGAATGATAACATACTTTTTAATTAATCAAATTGAAATTTGTAAACATCAAAATAATTATAATTAATTAAATAATATTTTAAATTTTAAAATCATACAAAATTTACTAATTTAAAGATTAATCAAGTTTAAAACATATAAAACTAAATTTTAGATGTTTAAAAGAATTTTTATATGATGTATGTCCCCACCAAAGGTTCTCTTTGGGCATACATGATGTGGGTAATCTTTAGATCCTCTTGTGAATTCTAAAGAAGCTCAACAAAGTGAAAGTTTGGTGGCAATAGATTTTTTAATAGTTGTCACTCGTTAGAGATGAGTTTGATGAAGGTGAGACATATCTTAAGAAGCTTCTTCCTCAAGTATGCACAATAAAAGGAGGCTCATATCGTATTTAGAATGTTTTAGAGAGGTGTTGACTTGTCTACTAATGTATTTCTTTGAAGAATTCATGATTTTCGTATTTGAAATCTTTGATCAGCTAGCAATAATCAAAAAATAGTATTGACACATTTTATATTAATGATTAAGTGATTCTAATGGCTTGATCATTGACTAGTGATCTAAAAAAAATCGTGAGTTAAATAAATAAAAACATAAATTTGGTCTTTGATAATATTCAAATCTTTATTTGTCACTTGGCCATGTGAGAGAAGGTTAATAATTTACAAGAATACCTTTAAAATAGTGACATCATGACTAAATTTTCTTCTTATAATGTAATGATATTTTTGGCATTATTTCACTAACAGATTACAACCATGTTTTAGCCTCATGTTGATTTTATTTGGATGTTTGGGTTGAAAATAAGTATAAGGTATCTTGAGTTATTGATATATCTTCTCATAAATAAAATGGTCAAGTGATTTGTCTCCACATACATGTGTGTACGACCATTCCTTGCTACACACTTGGTTGGCCCTTAGTGACGTGAAAGAAGAGTGATGCACATATGCTTTCAATAGCTTTATTAGTTGTTTGAACCCCTAACTTGTGCCTTCTTTGACTAAGCTTCTTACTACCATGTGGCACCCTTTGAGTTAGTTGCCACGTGTCGGCTGGCCAATGAATTTCTTATTTTTCTATTTTTAATATTATTTTTCCTCATTTTATCTGAAAAATATGAATATAAAAATAACATAAAATCATATAGTGAGCCAAAAATTTACATTAATCACATAAAAACCCATATTCTCTATTTAATATAAATAATTGTATATTTATCATGAGTTAATTTATAAAATAAATACTTTAACCACTATTAACTAATAATAATAAACACTTATTAGGTTTTTATTTACGATGTTATGTGACTTCACATGTTTCATGAATCAATCCTCATTGATTGTGACATGATTTGTACAAGTTTCTTTTGACATGAATTTTTCCATTTCCATGGGATGACCTTCAACAAGATCAGCTCATATCATCCACCAACTAATGAATAATTATGAGTGGTTAATGAAAGTATTGAAACTTACCTCCATTGTTTTGTAGGAGATTGACCAAATCAATGAAGCAATTGATTCCCATGGGTAGAATTCCGATTCAAACACCAACTATAATTCTTCTTCTAACTTCTTTCCCTTCAAGATCATTTATTACCATGAACCACCAACCATTCTCCAATACAAATCTAGCTTCACGAAGATAAATGATATCAACTACCTCCTATAAAAATGAGACAAGACCTTTTGCCAACTCAAGGACCATATGGGCTAAGCCTAAGCCTATAATGAAGGACTTGAATGATGTTTTAGGGAGCTATGTAGTAAAAATTTATGTGCTCACAATTAGAAAATATTTGCTTGAGCAAAAGTCTTGCAGTTGACTTTGATTAGGGCCCAAATAATCCCCAAATTCTTTACTAAAGTGAGAGAGAGTAGAGATGGGGATTAAATAGATAGATAGGTAGAGAGAGAGAGAGAGAGAGAGAGAGAGAGAGAGAGAGAGAGAGAGAGAGAGAGAGAGAGAGATATGAATTGAAAATAGACTTTGAAAAAGGTATCAACCCAAAGTTCCTTTGGCAGTAACAATTGGAAGGAACACCCTCTACAAAGCTGAAGAACAACTCTCCATGATTGAGAAATGGTGCAAGCTCAATAGCCTACATTGGGCCATCACGCCACTAGATCTTGTAGCTTAGCTGCTCTGCCATCACATTTCATATGACATCACATCATTAATCTGTCCACTAACTCTCATAATTACAATTAAATGGAGAGTAGACCTCATGACAACAATCTTTCATAGAGAAAATGTTAGCAAATCATTTTATATACTAAAATTTAAATCCTGATTTTAGAAAAGTTCACCAAGGTTTTTGATTTGCTGGAAATTTTATACTCCCAATTATGTCAATAATTATATGAATTATTTGATCCATCTTGTGCTAGATGTTCTTATTTTCTCACATTGAAATTTAATAATTTTTCTTTTGCATTGGAATATATTTTTTAAGGGCTAAAGTGGAAGCTTTTAATACATGGAATGGTTAAAAAAATGGGCTAAATTAGGTTCTCATTTCAATGAAAGATTAAAGAAAAAAAGTTGAATAATTTAATTTGACTACTCATGTCTTAGTTTTGTGGTAAGATTTTAGTAAAATAAGGCACATAAAATAGTATATATACAAAAAACTAATGATGGGGAAATTTTTAGTGTCATCAAACATTGTTGAAAAAAAAAGATCTCATCATCCTCATGCTTCACATTAGGCGGCCATGAAAAGTGCTACTTTTATGCTGATTATTAATTCTTCCTTAATTAGATGTATAGATGCTTTTAAACTTAGTGGTTTAAAGACATTCTTTTCATGTGTATTTAAAAACCTAAAAATATAAGAAACTTTTTTCAACTTATTATTTCAATTTATCTCCTTTTTGTCTCAAATCCAGTATTAATTTTAATTAATATATATTTTGAAGTCAAAATAATTTGAAGATAATATCATAACTGCTGTCTTGAAAGCTTAAGACTTCTCGCTCTAGAGGGTGTAAAAAATAATCCCATATGGGAAGAATATAGAACAAAAGTAAGGGTATCATATTTCCAAAGTAGTCCTTAATTATGGCTTGATGCTTTAAATATGACTGATTTTGAGAGATTTTTGAGACCCAAAATTGGGAAAAAATAATATAAGTGGTAAGTTGGCACTTCTATGAACCGAACAATAGTGGAAGTTTATTTAAATAATATATATTATTTTTTCTTCCATGATTTCGTCGCACCATTTCGGATGCTTTCCGGATGGATCGTTGGGTAACCCGAAGGACAGTGTTAAATCGGATATGCCTGAGGCGGCGACTCGTCGACGGTGACAGTTCAAACAGGATAGAGAGAAGGCGGGGAGGAGGAAGCCCTAATCGCCTCGTCTCCCGCCTCAAGGTCGTCAAGTCGCCGCTGTTCCTCCACCCTCTGCTTCTTCCGCAGCCGCGCTCTGCTCGTTCTCCGCCGCACTTTGCTCGTCTCTGATCGCCCTCGGGCGCCATCTCGTAAGATACCCTGCTGCGACCATCGGTCGACGCATAGAAGATGTCCGCGTGCACTGGAGCTAACACGGGTTTCCTTCATCAACCTTCGAGGACAAAGAAGGGTTTCACCACTCGCTGTCCTAAAACCTATGTGATCAGTGATTCGCCACGCTTTGTAAGGCTACTGTCTGCCGTGACTTGCAAAGCTTCCAGGGTCGAAGGCACCCTGATTGAAGGGGGACCGCCATCCGCCGTTTCTATTTACGTAGGCGATGGGGGTAAGGATTTTGTTTATAAAAGTTTTGGGAAATTTCTTTTTCTGTTTTAAAACTTCGTATCGCCAATGAAAGAACGGTCAATCCTTGTGTTCCTGAACGCGATTTCTCGCTCCATAGGTGATGCCAGTACATTCAAAGATTATAGCCTCAAGGATGCTGATCCTGAAATGCACGCACTGATTGAAAAGGAGAAACAGCGCCAGTCGAGATGCCTAGAGCTAATTGCTTCTGAGAACTTCACATCACGGGCTGTGATGGAAGCTGTCGGTTCTTGTCTCACGAACAAGTATTCTGAAGGACTGCCCGGCAAAAGGTCAGTTCTGCGAGGTTGGACACATCTTAGTTGACTTTTGTTATCGTCCTCTCGATTCGGTAACTTACTGAGGCATTTGCTGTTATGCCTAGGTATTACGGCGGGAATGAGTACATCGATCAGATCGAGACTCTGTGTCAGAGAAGAGCCTTGAAGGCATTCGGCTTAGACGAGGAGAAGTGGGGAGTCAACGTTCAACCTTTATCCGGCTCCCCTGCTAATTTCGAAGTCTACACTGCCCTCCTCCAGCCACATGACAGAATAATGGTATATACTTTTGTCTCTCTCTCCTTCTCTCTGCAACTACGTGTGTATTCCCCCCCTTGAAAGCTGCTATTTAGTCTTTGTTTCCTGTACAGGAACCTCTGCACTGATGAATGATTAACTGGCTTACGCATCTGTACGCAGGGTCTGGATCTGCCACATGGTGGACACTTATCTCATGGTTTTATGACTCCGAAGCGAAGGGTTTCAGGGACATCAATTTATTTTGAGTCTATGCCTTATCGTCTCGATGAATCAACAGGTAATCCTTACTTTTATAAGGCAAAAATAGCAGCTTATGATTCGCTGTTTTCCTCCATTTCATGGCTGAGGACCCTCATTATCCGTCTCCAATCAGGTTTTGTTGACTACGATATGCTGGAGAAGACAGCTGTCCTCTTTCGACCCAAACTAATAATTGCGGGTGCAAGTGCATACCCTCGGGATTTTGATTACCCTCGAATGAGGAAGGTTTTTTTTTTTCTCTCTCATCCTAAATATCAGCCAAAATTTTGTTCCTTTTTGTTCCCCAAATTATTATTTAGATCTAACACTGTTGGGCCATACTACTTTGGAAGATTTCGGATGCTGTTGGTGCGTTTCTTATGATGGATATGGCTCACATCAGTGGACTAGTTGCTGCGGGGGTGGTTGCAGATCCCTTTGAATTTTGTGATGTTGTCACCACAACCACTCATAAGGTATCACGATAAGAAACCTCCGTATTCTTTTGTATGTCTGGGCTGAGTACACTTGTGGTTCATATTAGAGCAATTTATAATGCTTAGACTTTAGTAATGCATGAAATTTGTGAGAACTTCACTTTTACATTGTAATAATATTGTGATTCCGGAAGCCAATGCGATTGTTTTTGGAAGTCTCGTTAGAACTAGTCCCTTACGGGCACTTAAAACAGAGGTCTGTCTGCACTCTCAGGGTCCAGCCTTACATCTCCTCTATTGTTTTCCCTCGTTGGCGCGTTGTAAAAACAATTTATTGAATCTGTTTGTCGGCCTTATCACCTAGGTACTCTGGTCACTTGCTGCTGCAGCTGATGATTATGTCCTCACTTGCTGTTGCTTTAGTTGATGCTCTAATTTTCCGCTGTACGTACTGTGCCCTAGAAAGATCCATATCATGTGATGATCTGTGTAAATTGAACTTAACAAGTTCAACACCAATAAGCTGTGGGTCTCGACCAGAGTTCTCCACCTGCTTGCGTATCTGGACATAATACATATTCTGTGGACATGATGAAGGTGCTAAACAATTGCGTCAGTTTATTTTGTGATGGAAGATGAGTCTGTTGAGAATTACGCATCCTATTGAAGTCGTTTAGAAGTGTGACTCCCCCGTGGTCCATCCTAGAGGAGTCGAAATGGATTAAATTGACGGGAGCTGTGCCTCTGTTCTCAACTACAGAGCATGTTATATTATCGCCACCAAGGTATGCTTTGTCATGATCATCAAGGAATAGTTAAATAGTAAATGTTTAGGATGCAAAAACAGGTCTTATTGGAAGGATGCTGAGAGATAAATAGGCTGATATCGAGTCGAGGCGTTAGGTATATCAAAATTTACAAGTGAACTGAAGGCTTGTGCCCACCTAACATTTTGATATAATTCATCCACGAGATTCAATATTTTTTTTTGCCTGGTAGTTGCATTGTTTTTGAAAGTGGATGTGGTTCCCCCACAGTAAGAAAGTTCATTATTTGAGAACATATCTCCTTGCTGTAACATTTTCTCCTACCTCTTTTAATGAATGGTTTTTTGAAGCATAGAATTAGGAAGTATTTCATCTCTCATCGCAGCATTCTTCATAAACCTCTAATTTCAAACGTGCAGTCTCTTCGAGGTCCCAGAGGTGGCATGATCTTTTACAGGAAGGATCCAGTTCTGGGCATTAACCTGGAAGGCGCCATTAATAATGCTGTTTTCCCAGGTTTACAGGTACTGGGTACGATATTTATTGCCAGGTTTATCATTTGGATCATCTGAATCTAGCAGTATTCTTCTAATCCGATTGAGATTCATTTATTCAATAGTCTATAATCTATGGTTCAGGGGGGTCCACACAACCACACGAT
>CACVBZ020000045.1:0-74104 GCA_902729315.2 Spirodela intermedia
ACCCTAAACCCTAAACCCAAACCATCGCCATTTGCTCAACTTTTTTCTCTCTCCTCGCGAGAGCTTCTCTCTCCTCACGATCAGCGAAATGGTGAGATCTCCTTCGTGTGACCTCAGATCGCGCTGAAACCTTTTCCATTCGATTCGGAAGGCCGACAGCTATCGGTTTCGAGCTTTTACGCATCGAAAACGGTGGATTAAAGCCTTTGTTTCGCAATTTCCTCATCGCGAAGGTAAACTACCGGAGTTTTCACTCCAAAGGTAATATCTTTCTATTGACTGGGTGAAATTTCATTATTTTTAGTTCAATAGAATCGTATTTGCCTCGTTTACCATTCTCTCTTCTATATCATTTTTATTTGATGCTTAGATGATGAGTAGTTCACAGATTTCATCGGGTGACCTCCGTCGCCCAGATGAAAAATCGCCCGACGAATGCGAGCGAACAGGAGGCCGACACGTGGCAGTAACGGCCTCCTGTCTTCGCCTTCTCTCTCCGCCGGTTGATGTAACCGAGGAGACGGCCGTAACCGAGGAGCTGAACGGTCGAACCACGGACGTCCGTGATTCGCCATCAGCTGGCGTCTTCCCGAGACCCGAATCGGAGGGGACAGCAGTTGACGCCGTCCACTCTCTCTTCGGGAACGAGGCGACGGCAGGCGAAGAGGCCCCCTCTGATCCAACCATTGATCGTATGATCAATGGTCAGAATCAGCCGGCTATAAAGGCGTCAACAGCCGTTACCGAGGCACCGCCCTCGGACGGCCACGGCCATAACGCCGAACCAGATCCAACCGTTGATCTTGATATCAACGGAGGGGATCACGTGGCCATAAAGGCGCCGCAACTTTTTGCGATCGCCGATGCCTCGGCTGGGACGCTGGTGACGTCATCAACGTCAGACACGGTGGACGTAGCGCCACCTGAGGTCGCTTTAGCCCAGGTCATGCCGGCCCAGCCCAGCGAGGCTGCGCTGGCTCAGGACGTACAGGCACAGGCCCAGGTGGCCCAGGCCCAGGCCCAGGTGGCCCAGGCCCAGGCCCAGGTGGCCCAGGCCCAAGCCCAGGTGACCCAGGCCAAGCCTGAACAGCCGGCTCAGGCTGCACCGGTCCAATCTCTTGCCCAGGCAAGGGGCAAGAGCCTGCGGCCCAAAAAGAAGATAGGACGCCGACTTTTACGTCCCCCCTCGGCTACGTCCTCTAAGCCTACCTCGAGTCAACAAATCGAACCAACTAGGATCCCAACACTAGTTGAGACACCTATATTGACCCCAAACGCATCCATTGGGCACACTATTACACCTAGTGGGCTAGACTCTACTGTGCCCCATAGGCCAAACCCGACTATACCCACTAGACACCTATCATGGGCGCAACGAGTGTCTAACCCCTTTGTCCCCTCCACAGAGACTGTCACACCACAGGAACCGCTACGTCATGTACTATTCCCAATCTATGATACCACTGTCCCAGTGCGAAGCTATAGCGATGATGATGGGAGGAGGACAATAGCTTTTACTTATGAGGAGGTCTCCCAGATGGCAGCTGCATTCCAATATACCTTAGTTGGTCGTTTCACTACGAAACGACCAACCATAGGTGACATAGAGAAGATTTACATGGCACCTGGAAATTTTCAGGGCCGAGTCTCCATCGGAGCTCGAGATTATCGTAGCATATACATCCGCTTTGAGCTAGAAGCGGATTATCGCCGAGCATGGAGCCGACCCACTTGGAGAATGGGGGAGTCTACCCTCCATACCCACAGATGGACACCACAAAATGACATAGGGCACCAAGCACATCAGTCTCATGTGGTTCCATTATGGGTGGGCTTCCCTGGCCTACCTGCCCATTTATTTACGCCAAAGGCACTTGAGTCTTTGGCAAATGCGGTGGGAACATTCATATGCCTTGATCCAGGCGTAAAAATGTTCAACCGACCCGGATATGCACGAGTTTGTATAGAGGTGGACCTAATGGCTCCCCTCCAGAGGACTCTCGTTATACGTAGTGGAGATGATGAACTTTATCAGCCCATCATTTATGAGAGACTACCGTATTTCTGCACACACTGTGCGATCTTGGGCCACACTGTCAGCACATGCCGTCAGAAGGCATGTACACCACAGACGACCACACGAGCCTTTCTAGTACCGATCTCATATGACGATTACCTCGTCGAAATGAGAAAGGATGCTCAGAGTGCTCGTCATCCTCAGAGGTCGATTGCCCCTATGGCGGCTCCACCTTCCTTACCTCGGAAGGCACAGGAGAAGCCTAGCTCACTGATTGAGACACAGCATACACGGCGAAAGCCGGCAGCTGGACGCCCTTCTTCCACCTACACAGGGGGGAAGAAAGGAACACGAGAGGCTACACCTTCCCCTTTGAGCAAGGGAAAGCAACCCCTAACCTCAAACACCTTCGAGGTCTTAGGGGCTTTAGATGAGAGAGACTTTGAGGGACCTGCACAAAGGGGAACTAGGCCTTCCAAAGGGCTAGCATCCTCCACTACGAGGGACTCACCTAGTCCAACCCCCCATACTAGATCCCCCCGGGTTATCCGACCCCCCATACTCACCCACCCCACTCCACCCATTAGTGTCTCTCCACCACCCAGCTCCTCCCCGCCCATTCACTCGTCCCCACGTAGAAGGAGTCCTTCACCTCTTAGTCCCCACCGACCGAGGTCTACCCCTTTCTCTGAGGGTATAGGCTTGGGCCCTATCCATCCGCCTCAAATCCCCGTTGATGATCTATTAGGAGGGTCTACCCCCAGCATACTTCCTATTAGTACATCTTACATAGCCCCCCATTCTGATTCTTATACCCTCCCCCCCTCTCCCCTATTACAACCGTCAGATCAGTTTCCTATACTTGATCCACCACCCGCTGATTCTAGGGAGAGCCCCGATAGAGGACAGTGCTTAACGAATCGTCAAGCACCACACCCATCCTCCTCATCTAGTGCTCATGATACTACGGGCCACACGACTAGTACCCATGAGGATGGTAGCTCTGAGACTGACATTGAGACTACCTACCCAGAGGAGGGATATCAGACGGAGGTTAGGACCACACGACTCACTAGACGCTCACCTTACTCCACGAGATCTAGGACTCGTGGGGCCACTCACTAGATCATGATACCTAGCATCATATGGAATTGTCGAGGTATAGGTAACCTCGAAACCCAATTCTATATAGCTAGCCTTATCAGACAGTATCGACTAGGTATAGTAGGCCTCATTGAGCCTATGATATCATCAGATCGTATCCAACCCTTACTTAGGAGGTTAGGTATGGATCATTTTCACTCCAACCCCACGAATCATATTTGGATCTTTTGGACTAGACCATACTCTATGGAGTTGCTAGTCGAGGGACCCCAGCATATCACTATGACGGCTCGAGATCTCACCCAAGAGTTCACCTTCTCGGTCATCTATGCATCACATAGATCCGAAGAAAGAGAAACTCTTTGGGCGGACCTAGTTCAATACGTGAGGGACTACCCTACACTAGTTGAGTCTCCTTGGTACCTAGCAGGTGACTTCAACTGTGTCCGTAATACTAGTGAACGTCAAGGTGGGCGAATCCCTAGGGCCCGTAATATGGAGATGTTCAATGATTGTATTTTTCGATTAGCTCTTATTGAGCCACCTACATCAGGCAAGGCATGGACGTGGAGCAACAATCGAGGGGACGCTTTGATTTATGAGCGTATCGATCGTTGTTTCATCAACAGCATCGCCATGATGCGACATCCCATATTAGTCACGATATTACCCCGTTATAGGTCAGATCACACCCCGATCCTTATACTCCCTAAACAGAGTATGAGCACCCACAGACCCCCCTTCAGATTTCAAACCATGTGGCTCCAACATGAAAACTTTCAGAGTTTCGTACGGAATCACTGGTACGGACAGATCTCAGATTCTCCTATGGAGAACCTTAGCTATAGGTTAAGGAATCTCAAACTCCACCTTAAATGGTGGAACCGACATATCTATGGGAATGTCCATACCCAAGTTGATGCATTGCAAAAAGAGTTAGCAGAAGTTGAAAGACTACTGCAAGCTAGATATTCAGATGCTGCTTGGGAAAGGAGGAGTAGAGTGAGTGACCAGCTTGATGAGGTTGTGCGACGACAGGAGTTATTCTATCTCCAGAAATCACGCATCCAGTGGTTACAAGAGGGTGATAGAAACACTCGTTTCTTTCATGTCTCGGTCGCTCATCGCTCACGTTCAGATTATACCTCTCTTTTAGAGACATATGATCATGACCTTTCTCGCATGCAGGAGGCAGGGGTTGAGTACTTTCGTACTCTCTTAACCTCTCAGCCGATTGAGATTTCTGATGATATGCTCACTTCGATCCCATCATTGGTCACTCACCGTGAGAACTCTCTCATAACAGCCATACCCACGGGAGAAGAGATCAAGGAAGTAGTTTTCTCTATGAGCAGACATCGTGCACCCGGGCCAAATGGTTTCTCAGCTGATTTTTACATTTCATGTTGGGATATCGTTGGCACTGATCTCATCCAGGCCATCAAGGAAATCTTTCGTCGTAAAGTCTTTACACGAAGTTGGAAGGCCACCTTCCTTGCACTTATACCAAAGGTGACTACCCCAACCTCATTTAGAGACTTTCGACCTATCAGTTTGTGTAACGTGTGTTATAAAGTTGTATCTAAGATCGTTACACGTAGATTGAGTAGTTTCTTTGATAGACTTATATCTCCAGAACAATGTGGATTTGTCAAGGGACGGTACATTCACGATAACATCATGCTAGTACATGAACTAGCACAGTCCCTTGGCCATGATTGTCGAGGCTCTAACATCATCATCAAATTAGACATGGAGAAGGCCTTTGATAGGATAGAGTGGAGTTTCCTCATTAAGGTTCTTAGATGCTTTGGGTTCACCGACGACTTCATTGACTTAGTCGATGCATGTGTTAGGGAGAATCATTTCTCTTTATTAGTGAACGGTAGCTCCACACCATTCTTCACGGCCACGAGAGGTCTACGACAGGGCGATCCACTATCACCCACCCTCTTCATCTTAGTTGAAGAAGTCCTCAGTCGATCCCTCACCCGAGCGATCAATCAAGGACTTATCCGACCATACTACTCGAAGAGGGGTTGCCCGATCATCTCACACTCCCTCTTTGCTGATGATGCGATACTCTTCCTCAATGGAGGTGAGACATCCATTAGAGGGCTCATGAGTATTATCTCGAGGTATGAGCGAGCTGCAGGTCAACTCGTAAATGCCTCGAAGAGTAGTTTCATAGTAGCCCCTTCTACTCCCATAGGGACCATACGACGCATCCAGGGCCTAACAGGGTTCTCTCGTGGACACTTACCTTTTGACTATCTAGGATGTCCTATCTTCCTCGGCCGTAGGCGCATACACTATTTTGACGCCCTAGTGGGCAAGTTAAGGAAGAAACTAGCAGGATGGAAGTTACAACTTCTATCCCCTGGAGGACGGATCCAGTTGATACGCCATGTCCTCATGAGCATACCATTACCTTTTGGCAGTCCATGAGGTACCAGACACCGTCTTACAGTCTATTAGACGGATATGTACGTCCTTCCTTTGGGATGGACAACTTGAGGGACCTCGTCGTCAACGCCGAGTTTCTTGGGAGAAAGCATGTCGACCTACGGATGAGGGTGGCCTAGGTATTAGGCGCCCTCAAGATGTACTTAACATGCTTCAAAAGAAACTCATTTGGAGGATGAGGACCACACCATCGGTGCTAGGTACTTTTGTGTCAGCCAAATATGGTGAGTGGGCTCGACAGCCGGCTGACATCAAAGGAGTCAAATGATGGGTAGACTGGCAGCGACATTGGTTGGAGATGGTGCCTCTTATTCGTTGGCGAGTGGGGCGAGGCGAGATCAGTGCCTGGTACGACACTTGGCTAGAGGACACACCATTGGCCTGTTTTACCACTTTCACATCTTCTTGGCCTCGCTTGACGGTAGCCCAGCTTCTCCAAGGAGACACTCGTCTACTTATTGAGAGGCATGGACTACCGTCGGACTTGTTACCAGCCATCACCATGATTGAGATGAGTTTTACTGAGGACCAACCCATCTGGACACTTACCATAGATGGCAGTTTCTCTTGTAGCTCCTCTTGGGAGCACTTTAGAAACCGCTCCCCAAAGACATTTTGGGGAAATCTCATATGGCATCCGGCCATCACACCTCGTGTTTCGTTCTTCCTGTGGAAGTTCATGCACCGAGGACTACCCACCGACGATCGAGTGATTGTCACCGATCAAGAGGTGGAAAGGAAATGTCATTGTTGCTCCATCACGACAGACGAAAGTATGGAACATTTATTTTTCCATAGTGATATCGCTGTCGAGTGTTGGCGTCAACTTCTAGCGAATTGGCTTCCAATGCTCTCGTACAGACCTACGAGACCACCACTAGAGGTCTTTAGGAGAGTCTTTGACTCACCGACGAGTGTCAAGGTTTGTCCTTTCATCCGTATCTCCATAGCATATATGTTATGGGAAATATGAAAGGGACGTAACTCATCTCGATATGCAGGCCAAGTGATGCGTGCCACAGAGATTATGAGGCACGTAACACAATGGCTTCGGAGTACTCATTCCTTAGTGCCAAATAAAACGAAACGCTCGCGTTCTGTTTGTGAGGCTTTTGGGCTTTGGGGACTCCATATCATACCTACACAGACCTGGACTACTGTCCGATCTATTAGATGGACACCACCGAGGGCTGGACAGTGGAAACTCAACGTCGACGGAGCATCTCAAGGCAACCCAGGATCATCTGGAGGAGGCGGTATCTTACGCGATAGTACAGGATGCATTCTCTTTGCCTTTTCGAACTTTTATAATATACAAACTAATACTGTGGCAGAGGCTATGGCAATACGGGATGGTTTGCTTCTTTGTGAGAAGCAAAATATTACTAATATTGTCTTAGAATCTGATTCCAAAGTGTTAGTGGACATGTTACGTGCAGACTCTTGTCCTCATTGGAGGCTCAAGAATATCTGGGCAGACATCATGCGATGTCGAGGACGCATCACAACCATTACGCATCAGTTCCGAGAAGGGAATCAGACAGCCGACACCCTTGCTACGCATGGAGTCAGATCGTGTCGGAGGACAGTCTTCTCTTTTTGGCAGGACATGCCAAGCCCGAGGTGCTCATAGACTTGAGCGACTCGACAACACGCAGGCCTCTCCACGACAGTGGCGTATTGCTTGGAGGAGATCAGGGGTGGTTACTATTGGCCGCTGAAGACCACAATGGAGATACATCGTACTCTACACAATCATTACTCTCCTCATAATCACATCACATCTACTATCTATCATGCTCAAGTAGTGAGGACATAGAACTATCAGCATATGTTGGCATCGGCCCACTTTTGAACTATAGGTCTATAGCACATCAGACCTGCTAAACTAGTTGTGAATCGGCAACCTAGCACCTCTCTCAAGATCTTATTAGTACCATCAGCCAGCTTGAACCCATGAGAAGGTAAAGATCTATATCCATAGGATTGACCCTCTCTCCTCTCTCTCTCTCTCGATTCTCTATTTCTTTCTCCCTCCCTTTCTCTCTCTAGGGAAAAAAAAAAAAAAAAAGACAGCCTACTTCTTTTCCCGGAATCACTAGCCCATCATAGACAATTAGTGGAGGGTGAGGGAAAGGGCCCTAAAACCAAAAAAAAAAAAAAAAAAAAAAGGGCAACCTTTTTCCCTTCCCTTAATCACTAGCCTAATGTACACCAAATAATGGGCATTAGTGGAGGGTAAAAGAAGAGGCCCTCAAGGAGAGAGAAAGAAGAGAGAGAGAATAAGAGAAAAGAAAAGAGTTAGAACCAGAGACCAAGTCATTCCTCGTGGGGTGAAAGGTCCCTTACCTACTTAGAGGAAGTACGGCAACTGATGATACTAACAAGATCTTGGCCAGAGGGATTAGGCGCGTGCAACACTAGCAAGGCAAGTTCATATTTGGGCTTATTGTCATGCTTCAGCATAGTTCTATCCTCCTCACTGCCCTAATCACTCTTTTCTCACCACTTTATATCAATTTATTTATCTCTTAGAACCACTTACTGCAGCAAACTCTTGTCTTGCAGGAACATTGCATGGCGCACAACATGGAGCTCTCGTCCTACTCCTGTTGAGCAGATCTTCCAACTTTCATGAACTCAAAGGCTTTTTCAACCCAATGCAAATCAATCACCTTCCTCAAATATGATGAACGCCTTGGAGTCTATCTCCAGTATCATCACATCCCCTCTTCAAAAGAGGTCTTTCATTCTTCATGTCATCCTCGCCCCTTGTGCGAATGAGATCCCACTTATGTAACCTCGGAATGAGGTCAAACTTTTATCACTCAATCAAATTTCTTTTTCTTAAAAAAAAAAAAAAAAAAAAAAAAAACCCTAAACCCTAAACCCTAAACCCTAAACCCTAAAAACCCCCTCCACCATCGCCATTTGCTCAACTTTCTGCCTCTCTCCTCGCGAGAGCTTCTCTCTCTCTCTTCAGCGCATGGTGAGATCTCCTTGCGTGTGGCATCTATCTCTAAAGAATGTGCCTGAGAGGCACCAAAGTGCTTGGGCATGTGAAGTACCGCCTCCCGAGAAGTTCGGCCCAACTTCTCTTCTTACCGACCGCATTTGCTCAACTTTTTTCTCTCTCCTCGCGAGAGCTTCTCTCTCCTCACGATCAGCGCAAATGGTGAGATCTCCTTCGTGTGACCTCAGATCGCGCTGAAACCTTTTCCATTCGATTCGGAAGGCCGACAGCTATCGGTTTCGAGCTTTTACGCATCGAAAACGGTGGATTAAAGCCTTTGTTTCGCAATTTCCTCATCGCGAAGGTAAACTACCGGAGTTTTCACTCCAAAGGTAATATCTTTCTATTGACTGGGTGAAATTTCATTATTTTTAGTTCAATAGAATCGTATTTGCCTCGTTTACCATTCTCTCTTCTATATCATTTTTATTTGATGCTTAGATGATGAGTAGTTCACAGATTTCATCGGGTGACCTCCGTCGCCCAGATGAAAAATCGCCCGACGAATGCGAGCGAACAGGAGGCCGACACGTGGCAGTAACGGCCTCCTGTCTTCGCCTTCTCTCTCCGCCGGTTGATGTAACCGAGGAGACGGCCGTAACCGAGGAGCTGAACGGTCGAACCACGGACGTCCGTGATTCGCCATCAGCTGGCGTCTTCCCGAGACCCGAATCGGAGGGGACAGCAGTTGACGCCGTCCACTCGCTCTTCGGGAACGAGGCGACGGCAGGCGAAGAGGCCCCCTCTGATCCAACCATTGATCGTATGATCAATGGTCAGAATCAGCCGGCTATAAAGGCGTCAACAGCCGTTACCGAGGCACCGCCCTCGGACGGCCACGGCCATAACGCCGAACCAGATCCAACCGTTGATCTTGATATCAACGGAGGGGATCACGTGGCCATAAAGGCGCCGCAACTTTTTGCGATCGCCGATGCCTCGGCTGGGACGCTGGTGACGTCATCAACGTCAGACACGGTGGACGTAGCGCCACCTGAGGTCGCTTTAGCCCAGGTCATGCCGGCCCAGCCCAGCGAGGCTGCGCTGGCTCAGGACGTACAGGCACAGGCCCAGGTGGCCCAGGCCCAGGCCCAAGTGGCCTGGCCCAGGCCCAAGCCCAGGTGACCCAGGCCAAGCCTGAACAGCCGGCTCAGGCTGCACCGGTCCAATCTCTTGCCCAGGCAAGGGGCAAGAGCCTGCGGCCCAAAAAGAAGATAGGACGCCGACTTTTACGTCCCCCCTCGGCTACGTCCTCTAAGCCTACCTCGAGTCAACAAATCGAACCAACTAGGATCCCAACACTAGTTGAGACTCCTATATTGACCCCAAACGCATCCATTGGGCACACTATTACACCTAGTGGGCTAGACTCTACTGTGCCCCATAGGCCAAACCCGACTATACCCACTAGACACCTATCATGGGCGCAACGAGTGTCTAACCCCTTTGTCCCCTCCACAGAGACTGTCACACCACAGGAACCGCTACGTCATGTACTATTCCCAACCTATGATACCACTGTCCCAGTGCGAAGCTATAGCGATGATGATGGGAGGAGGACAATAGCTTTTACTTATGAGGAGGTCTCCCAGATGGCAGCCGCATTCCAATATACCTTAGTTGGTCGTTTCACTACGAAACGACCAACCATAGGTGACATAGAGAAGATTTACATGGCACCTGGAAATTTTCAGGGCCGAGTCTCCATCGGAGCTCGAGACTATCGTAGCATATACATCCGCTTTGAGCTAGAAGCGGATTATCGCCGAGCATGGAGCCGACCCACTTGGAGAATGGGGGAGTCTACCCTCCATACCCACAGATGGACACCACAAAATGACATAGGGCACCAAGCACATCAGTCTCATGTGGTTCCATTATGGGTGGGCTTCCCTGGCCTACCTGCCCATTTATTTACGCCAAAGGCACTTGAGTCTTTGGCAAATGCGGTGGGAACATTCATATGCCTTGATCCAGGCGTAAAAATGTTCAACCGACCCGGATATGCACGAGTTTGTATAGAGGTGGACCTAATGGCTCCCCTCCAGAGGACTCTCGTTATACGTAGTGGAGATGATGAACTTTATCAGCCCATCATTTATGAGAGACTACCGTATTTCTGCACACACTGTGCGATCTTGGGCCACACTGTCAGCACATGCCGTCAGAAGGCATGTACACCACAGACGACCACACGAGCCTTTCTAGTACCGATCTCATATGACGATTACCTCGTCGAAATGAGAAAGGATGCTCAGAGTGCTCGTCATCCTCAGAGGTCGATTGCCCCTATGGCGGCTCCACCTTCCTTACCTCGGAAGGCACAGGAGAAGCCTAGCTCACTGATTGAGACACAGCATACACGGCGAAAGCCGGCAGCTGGACGCCCTTCTTCCACCTACACAGGGGGGAAGAAAGGAACACGAGAGGCTACACCTTCCCCTTTGAGCAAGGGAAAGCAACCCCTAACCTCAAACACCTTCGAGGTCTTAGGGGCTTTAGATGAGAGAGACTTTGAGGGACCTGCACAAAGGGGAACTAGGCCTTCCAAAGGGCTAGCATCCTCCACTACGAGGGACTCACCTAGTCCAACCCCCCATACTAGATCCCCCCGGGTTATCCGACCCCCCATACTCACCCACCCCACTCCACCCATTAGTGTCTCTCCACCACCCAGCTCCTCCCCGCCCATTCACTCGTCCCCACGTAGAAGGAGTCCTTCACCTCTTAGTCCCCACCGACCGAGGTCTACCCCTTTCTCTGAGGGTATAGGCTTGGGCCCTATCCATCCACCTCAAATCCCCGTTGATGATCTATTAGGAGGGTCTACCCCCAGCATACTTCCTATTAGTACATCTTACATAGCCCCCCATTCTGATTCTTATACCCTCCCCCCCTCTCCCCTATTACAACCGTCAGATCAGTTTCCTATACTTGATCCACCACCCGCTGATTCTAGGGAGAGCCCCGATAGAGGACAGTGCTTAACGAATCGTCAAGCACCACACCCATCCTCCTCATCTAGTGCTCATGATACTACGGGCCACACGACTAGTACCCATGAGGATGGTAGCTCTGAGACTGACATTGAGACTACCTACCCAGAGGAGGGATATCAGACGGAGGTTAGGACCACACGACTCACTAGACGCTCACCTTACTCCACGAGATCTAGGACTCGTGGGGCCACTCACTAGATCATGATACCTAGCATCATATGGAATTGTCGAGGTATAGGCAACCTCGAAACCCAATTCTATATAGCTAGCCTTATCAGACAGTATCGACTAGGTATAGTAGGCCTCATTGAGCCTATGATATCATCAGATCGTATCCAACCCTTACTTAGGAGGTTAGGTATGGATCATTTTCACTCCAACCCCACGAATCATATTTGGATCTTTTGGACTAGACCATACTCTATGGAGTTGCTAGTCGAGGGACCCCAGCATATCACTATGACGGCTCGAGATCTCACCCAAGAGTTCACCTTCTCGGTCATCTATGCATCACATAGATCCGAAGAAAGAGAAACTCTTTGGGCGGACCTAGTTCAATACGTGAGGGACTACCCTACACTAGTTGAGTCTCCTTGGTACCTAGCAGGTGACTTCAACTGTGTCCGTAATACTAGTGAACGTCAAGGTGGGCGAATCCCTAGGGCCCGTAACATGGAGATGTTCAATGATTGTATTTTTCGATTAGCTCTTATTGAGCCACCTACATCAGGCGAGGCATGGACGTGGAGCAACAATCGAGGGGACGC
Organism: Spirodela intermedia; assembly: GCA_902729315.2. Lineage (NCBI taxonomy): Eukaryota > Viridiplantae > Streptophyta > Magnoliopsida > Alismatales > Araceae > Spirodela > Spirodela intermedia. The sequence continues at coordinate 12,367 of CACVBZ020000045.1, forward strand.
TTTGATTTATGAGCGTATCGATCGTTGTTTCATCAACAGCATCGCCATGATGCGACATCCCATATTAGTCACGATATTACCCCGTTATAGGTCAGATCACACCCCGATCCTCATACTCCCTAAACAGAGTATGAGCACCCACAGACCCCCCTTCAGATTTCAAACCATGTGGCTCCAACATGAAAACTTTCAGAGTTTCGTACGGAATCACTGGTACGGACAGATCTCAGATTCTCCTATGGAGAACCTTAGCTATAGGTTAAGGAATCTCAAACTCCACCTTAAATGGTGGAACCGACATATCTATGGGAATGTCCATACCCAAGTTGATGCATTGCAAAAAGAGTTAGCAGAAGTTGAAAGACTACTGCAAGCTAGATATTCAGATGCTGCTTGGGAAAGGAGGAGTAGAGTGAGTGACCAGCTTGATGAGGTTGTGCGACGACAGGAGTTATTCTATCTCCAGAAATCACGCATCCAGTGGTTACAAGAGGGTGATAGAAACACTCGTTTCTTTCATGCCTCGGTCGCTCATCGCTCACGTTCAGATTATACCTCTCTTTTAGAGACATATGATCATGACCTTTCCCGCATGCAGGAGGCAGGGGTTGAGTACTTTCGTACTCTCTTAACCTCTCAGCCGATTGAGATTTCTGATGATATGCTCACTTCGATCCCGTCATTGGTCACTCACCGTGAGAACTCTCTCATAACAGCCATACCCACGGGAGAAGAGATCAAGGAAGTAGTTTTCTCTATGAGCAGACATCGTGCACCCGGGCCAGATGGTTTCCCAGCTGATTTTTACATTTCATGTTGGGATATCGTTGGCACTGATCTCATCCAGGCCATCAAGGAAATCTTTCGTCGTAAACTCTTTACACGAAGTTGGAAGGCCACCTTCCTTGCACTTATACCGAAGGTGACTACCCCAACCTCATTTAGAGACTTTCGACCTATCAGTTTGTGTAACGTGTGTTATAAAGTTGTATCTAAGATCGTTACACGTAGATTGAGTAGTTTCCTTGATAGACTTATATCTCCAGAACAATGCGGATTTGTCAAGGGACGGTACATTCACGATAACATCATGCTAGTACATGAACTAGCACAGTCCCTTGGCCATGATTGTCGAGGCTCTAACATCATCATCAAATTAGACATGGAGAAGGCCTTTGATAGGATAGAGTGGAGTTTCCTCATTAAGGTTCTTAGATGCTTTGGGTTCACCGACGACTTCATTGACTTAGTCGATGCATGTGTTAGGGAGAATCATTTCTCTTTATTAGTGAACGGTAGCTCCACACCATTCTTCACGGCCACGAGAGGTCTACGACAGGGCGATCCACTATCACCCACCCTCTTCATCTTAGTTGAAGAAGTCCTCAGTCGATCCCTCACCCGAGCGATCAATCAAGGACTTATCCGACCATACTACTCGAAGAGGGGTTGCCCGATCATCTCACACTCCCTCTTTGCTGATGATGCGATACTCTTCCTCAATGGAGGTGAGACATCCATTAGAGGGCTCATGAGTATTATCTCGAGGTATGAGCGAGCTGCAGGTCAACTCGTAAATGCCTCGAAGAGTAGCTTCATAGTAGCCCCTTCTACTCCCATAGGGACCATACGACGCATCCAGGGCCTAACAGGGTTCTCTCGTGGACACTTACCTTTTGACTATCTAGGATGTCCTATCTTCCTCGGCCGTAGGCGCATACACTATTTTGACGCCCTAGTGGGCAAGTTAAGGAAGAAACTAGCAGGATGGAAGTTACAACTTCTATCCCCTGGAGGACGGATCCAGTTGATACGCCATGTCCTCATGAGCATACCATTACACCTTTTGGCAGTCCATGAGGTACCAGACACCGTCTTACAGACTATTAGACGGATATGTACGTCCTTCCTTTGGGATGGACAACTTGAGGGACCTCGTCGTCAACGCCGAGTTTCTTGGGAGAAAGCATGTCGACCTACGGATGAGGGTGGCCTAGGTATTAGGCGCCCTCAAGATGTACTTAACATGCTTCAAAAGAAACTCATTTGGAGGATGAGGACCACACCATCGGTGCTAGGTACTTTTGTGTCAGCCAAATATGGTGAGTGGGCTCGACAGCCGGCTGACATCAAAGGAGTCAAACGATGGGCAGACTGGCAGCGACATTGGTTGGAGATGGTGCCTCTTATTCGTTGGCGAGTGGGGCGAGGCGAGATCAGTGCCTGGTACGACACTTGGCTAGAGGACACACCATTGGCCTGTTTTACCACTTTCACATCTTCTTGGCCTCGCTTGACGGTAGCCCAGCTTCTCCAAGGAGACACTCGTCTACTTATTGAGAGGCATGGACTACCGTCGGACTTGTTACCAGCCATCACCATGACTGAGATGAGTTTTACTGAGGACCAACCCATCTGGACACTTACCATAGATGGCAGTTTCTCTTGTAGCTCCTCTTGGGAGCACTTTAGAAACCGCTCCCCAAAGACATTTTGGGGAAATCTCATATGGCATCCGGCCATCACACCTCGTGTTTCGTTCTTCTTGTGGAAGTTCATGCACCGAGGACTACCCACCGACGATCGAGTGATTGTCACCGATCAGGAGGTGGAAAGGAAATGTCATTGTTGCTCCATCACGACAGACGAAAGTATGGAACATTTATTTTTCCATAGTGATATCGCTGTCGAGTGTTGGCGTCAACTTCTAGCGAATTGGCTTCCAATGCTCTCGTACAGACCTACGAGACCACCACTAGAGGTCTTTAGGAGAGTCTTTGACTCACCGACGAGTGTCAAGGTTTGTCCTTTCATCCGTATCTCCATAGCATATATGTTATGGGAAATATGGAAGGGACGTAACTCATCTCGATATGCAGGCCAAGTGATGCGTGCCACAGAGATTATGAGGCACGTAACACAATGGCTTCGGAGTACTCATTCCTTAGTGCCAAATAAAACGAAACGCTCGCGTTCTGTTTGTGAGGCTTTTGGGCTTTGGGGACTCCATATCATACCTACACAGACCTGGACTACTGTCCGATCTGTTAGATGGACACCACCGAGGGCTGGACAGTGGAAACTCAACGTCGACGGAGCATCTCAAGGCAACCCAGGATCATCTGGAGGAGGCGGTATCTTACGCGATAGTACAGGATGCATTCTCTTTGCCTTTTCGAACTTTTATAATATACAAACTAATACTGTGGCAGAGGCTATGGCAATACGGGATGGTTTGTTTCTTTGTGAGGAGCAAAATATTACTAACATTGTCTTAGAATCTGATTCCAAAGTGTTAGTGGACATGTTACGTGCAGACTCTTGTCCTCATTGGAGGCTCAAGAATATCTGGGCAGACATCATGCGATGTCGAGGACGCATCACAACTATTACGCATCAATTCCGAGAAGGGAATCAGACAGCTGACGCCCTTGCTGCGCATGGAGTCAGATCGCGTCGGAGGACAGTCTTCTCTTTTTGGCAGGACATGCCCCTGGAAGCCCGAGGTGCTCATAGACTTGAGCGACTCGGCATACCCTCTTTACGCATACACCGCACTCCACTACCGGCCTCTCCACGACAGTGGCGTATTGCTTGGAGGAGATCAGGGGTGGTTACTATTGGCCGCTGAAGACCACAATGGAGATACAGCACAACACGGACAACAAGGCACATCGTAATCCACTCGGGTACATTACTTCCAATCATTACTCTCCTCATAATCACATCACATCTACTATCTATCATGCTCAAGTAGTGAGGACATAGAACTATCAGCATATGTTGGCATCGGCCCACTTTTGAACTATAGGTCTATAGCACATCAGACCTGCCAAACTAGTTGTGAATCGGCAACCTAGCACCTCTCTCAAGATCTTATTAGTACCATCAGCCAGCTTGAACCCATGAGAAGGTAAAGATCTATATCCATAGGATTGACCCTCTCTCCTCTCTCTCTCTCTCGATTCTCTATTTCTTTCTCCCTCCCTTTCTCTCTCTAGGAAAAAAAAAAAAAAAAAAAAAAAAAGACAGCCTACTTCTTTTCCCGGAATCACTAGCCCATCATAGACAATTAGTGGAGGGTGAGGGAAAGGGCCCTAAAACCAAAAAACAAAAAAAAAAAAAAAAAAAAAAGGGGCAACCTTTTTCCCTTCCCTTAATCACTAGCCTAATGTACACCAAATAATGGGCATTAGTGGAGGGTAAAAGAAGAGGCCCTCAAGGAGAGAGAAAGAAGAGAGAGAGAATAAGAGAAAAGAAAAGAGTTAGAACCAGAGACCAAGTCATTCCTCGTGGGGTGAAAGGTCCCTTACCTACTTAGAGGAAGTACGGCAACTGATGATACTAACAAGATCTTGGCCAGAGGGATTAGGCGCGTGCAACACTAGCAAGGCAAGTTCATATTTGGGCTTATTGTCATGCTTCAGCATAGTTCTATCCTCCTCACTGCCCTAATCACTCTTTTCTCACCACTTTATATCAATTTATTTATCTCTTAGAATCACTTACTGCAGCAAACTCTTGTCTTGCAGGAACATTGCATGGCGCACAACATGGAGCTCTCGTCCTACTCCTGTTGAGCAGATCTTCCAACTTTCATGAACTCAAAGTTCAACCCAATGCAAATCAATCACCTTCCTCAAACATGATGAACGCCTTAGAGCCTATCTCCAGTATCATCACATCCCCTCTTCAAAAAGAGGTCTTTCATTCTTCATGTCATCCTCGCCCCTTGTGCGAATGAGATCCCACTTATGTAACCTCGGAATGAGGTCAAACTTTTATCACTCAATCAAATTTCTTCTTCTTAAAAAAAAAAAAAAAAAAAAACCCTAAACCCTAAACCCCCCTAAGTGGGAGAGTTGCCACCGGATCCCATAAGAACTCCGGAGTTAAGCGTGCTCGGGTGGGAGCAGTCACCGGATGGGTGACCTCCCTGGGAAGTCCCAAGGTACGTGTGCATGCGTTGCGAGACGCTTGCTGTGCATGTGCTGAAAGGCACCGCTGAGTTTCGAAGAACGTGCCAAGAGGCACCCCTGCCACCATTGTGCATTATGGTGGAATGCAATGGTGCACACTAGTGATTCTACTAGTGACAATGGTGCATTATCCCATAAGATAGTTATCCCAAAAAAAAAAAAAAAAAAAAACCCTAAACCCTAAACTACTAGTGACAATGGTGCATTATTCACACATTCTAGTGGCTTTTCCACAATTTCTCACAATTAATGACATGTGTCAGCCATTAGTTTTTTTATTTATTTGACGCACCATTGTATTTGATGAGGTGGCACCATGATTATTTTATTCAAGCTACAATTACGTGGAATGCAAGAAGAGTGGACAAATGTATTATGCGGAATGCGAGAATATGAGGTATCGCATGTGAACAAAAGGCAAGAAAACGTGGACTACTAGTTGATGATTGTTGTGACTCTTATTTCAGTGGTTAAGGACGTCTTGTCACTATAAGCGACAATTAAAGACATCTCTTCTCCTTAATCATCAACTTTCGGTGGTTAACAATGTCTTGTCACCGTAAGCAGCGATTAAAGATGCCTCTTCCCCTAAAACATCAGCTTTCAGTGATTAGGAACATCTTGTCATTGTAAGCAGCAGTTAAAGACATCTCTTCTCAACCATCACCTTTCGGTGGTCCTTCTGCAGTGGAGACACCCATTCAAAAACCTAGATGTCTCCATCTTTTACGATAGATATCTAACAATCTTGTCGGAGTTTAAAGCCTAATTTTTTTTGGCACGAGCTTCAAGATTTGCTCTTTGCATCCCCAGATTTGAAATGACAAATCGGTATCAAGAAAGTTGTGTAAATCAAGGAGAAGAGTGAAGAGTCTTTTGAGAAAGGGCTAAGGGTATTTTGGGAAAATAAACTACTTATATGTATTCTCTTCACCCTCTTTCCTTCTCATCTTTTTGGAAGGAGCCCCAATAGTGATCGGCTAGAGTGAAACAACTTCTACTCTAAAGATTCATTATTTTTCCCTTTTTGTGTAATCTTGAGTGATCAAGAGAGGCCTTGAGGGCAAAGTTGAGTGTTGAGGATCAAGTTGTAAAGAGTAAAGTGTTAGAGATCAACCTGTTAGAGGAAACTACCTAGCTTTGGCGAAAAATAGAGGCTCATGTTGAGTAATCTTCTTTCTTTTACTTACTTGTCTCCTTTCATTCTTCCTAGGGTAAAACCTAGGGTTTTAGATAGGTTCTTAGTAGTTAGATTATTTCTTTTCAACCTCGACTACTCTTTCTCATTAAATTACTTTCAAAACTTCTTTTCTACAAACCCCCTAGGTCAACCCTGATTTAGGATTTTCTACATTACATTCCATTTTACCCATATTCCTCATCTACCACTCATCTCTCATCTCTCTTTCTCTTGTTCATATTCTAACCTATTTCTTCTCATTACTTAGAGTTTCCTGAGATCATTAGCTTTTCTCCTTGTGATTCGACCCTTATCTTACCCTCTCTACTCATTAGATTGATTAGAATAGTGAAAATATAAATAATTTTTCATAACCTCACTTAGGACCTACAACATCCCAAGTCTAGAGTTATCAATTAATACTAACTTAAAGGCCCACGACACCTTAAGTATTGGATTATCAATAATGGGATAATCTTTACTCCACAAGATCAATAAAGTTTCCCTAAATCTATTAGGGAGGCACTGAAATCCACTAGTAGAGAGATAAAATCTCAAAAGATGAAAATTTTAACATATTAGACTAAAATCTTCAAGTAGTATAATGTGGCCTTTAGATAGGCCTAAACTCTATTATAGTGTTCTTTAAAAATGGGTCTATTATGATGATGCTTTAATTTTGAATTAAGATACATTTAAATAAATTCAAATGACTAAAAATAGAAAAAAAATAAAAAGTAAGAAAGTTATTTAATGATGCATTTAAGATGTGTTTTATTATTAATCACACTATTTAATGAGTCATTTTGGGTAAGTAGTCCAATTTTCATGCTTCTTGAGCTTATAGTTCACTTTAATTAGGCAGTGGATGGGCTATATCCTTTTTAGTATAGTATAGTTTTATCTTTGAATTTTTTGGTTTGCATCTAATGGAAATAATGAGTACATAAGGAAGATAAAACAAATGATGCAGAAATCGCACTATCAAAAACTCAAGAAGAAAAAATCTGAATTAGGCTCAAAATCATCCACAATTAAGAAAGCAGGTCTAAGATCTGATAGTTTAGGGAAATTATCAGACGTAGGGTGCTTGTAATTAATAATAAAAATTTGACTTATCACTAGGTATGATCATTCAATGTGTAAAAAGTAGTTATCCTATAAGAAGTATTTAACGTGACAACAATCACAAGAGGAATATTTTAAAAGAGTAGAGATTATTAGGCATAAGATGCAAGAGAATTAGTCATGGAAAGAAACCCAAGAGACCTTGGTTGTAGAGGGTTGACTATTGACAATTGACTGATGACAATTGACTCTTGACTGTTGATTGTTGACAAGGCTGAATGGGCCGATCACATTGACTGGCTTGATCTAGTGGGGCAGCTAATGTGGACTAGGTGGTCCGGCAGAAACCTGACCAATGGGAGGAGCTGGTTTGAACCAGGGGCCCAAGATGGTTTGGGCCGGGATATGGTTGGGCTCGGACCAGGCAGTCAAGTCGGTTGGTCTCGGACCAGACGGTTGGACCTTCGGTTCGCAGTATCACCAACCGGTGGGCTTTAAACCTAGCAGGTGGGAAGTGAGAGGGCGCACGACCGGGTCGTGCGGGCGGCACATGGGGAGGCGGCGGCAGCGGCAGCAGAACAGGCGGAGGGGAACCGCAGGGACGGTGGCAGCGGACCGCAGTGGCGATAGCGGTGACGGGCGAAGGTTGGGCGACGGACGGCGGCGACACGGTTGTGCAGAGGTGGCAGACGGCGACAAGCGGCTACGGCCAATGGAAGGGCGGCAGACGGCGGCATTGGCGGCAGCGATGATGGGGAGTGGTGACTGGGGCAAAGACAGAGGCGGCGGCTACGAGCAGTGGAAGGTGACGTGACGGGGTCCTGACGACCAATCCTAGTTAAATCTATTCTTCAAATTCTAGTCTCCTTCCTCTAGGATGACGGATCAGACCTTATATGGGCCCTACAACGGAAATAACCAAAATAAGCAAGTGAAGAAAAGGAAAGTGACAAAAAGAAAGCCCACTAAGCGTGCCCACTATGCCCGAATTGGTCCCTCGTCCTGCGTCAGCAAGAAAGCCTGGACCTAAATCTCCTTGTAGATGCTAGTGGGGCACCAATATTTCCCATTATTCCTCACTCGCATCCTAATTCTTTGTGGTGCTAGAGAACAGGGACAGTCCCCGTCTGGAGAAGTCTTCGCGCCATTACTCTCTGGCGTCAGCGAGTTTTTTTTATCCGCTCTCTGCCCATCGGATCAGAACTGACGTCGAGGCCTCTTTTGCTTGTTGCATTCTATCCGCTTTATCATACTCGTGACTGTAGCACGCCGCGTCATGGCCGCCCAAACATGGAGCTAGGTACGCTTGATGGCCGCTCTCCGACAAGGGGATCCGTACGATTGCATCTTGCGAGCCGCAAGGAGGGGTCGTTGTCGTTTGGAAATTGGAACGTGCGAGAATTATTTCCACCTTTCCCGGTTCCCCAGATTACACGCTAAACGCATACCGAGAGAAGGCTTCCCCGTTGACTTGGGTATCGGAGAAACATGGATCACCTCACGAGGGTCCTATCGGCATTCTTCATGCCAAACAGGGAAAGGAGTTGAGTTTTGTACACGTTTCTCAATCTGAGGAGAGATAAGAAAACCGACGGTCTACATCCCTCTGGGTCAGACCCGAACACGACTCTATTTTATGCTCCGCTTCCTCTGCGGCCTTGAAGCTGTAGGTAGTCAACCCCCACGAGAAGGGGAAGAGAAGGTCCAGAGGAAGGGGTCGCAGCAGACCTATGGACCTGGCGCGACTGGCACACAGACATCGCTCAAACACCGCCGCAGAGGGCGAACCCCGGGAGCATAAGAGGGGCCACGGGATCCACCTCCCATCCACTATCTCCAACGTTCTGCAGCTGCACCTCGAACCTCACTTCCCATCCCCCCTTCTCAGGATACACCATCGCGGCGACGACTCCACCGACTGCTCTACCGCCCGCAGGAACACCCCGATCCCATCCGCAAGAAAGTCCATCGGCTTCAAGTGGCGGGAGTTACATGGCGCCCATGACTGGGACGGCCTCCTGGAGCCCTTACATGAGTGCCTCCGCCACGAGCTCATCAAGTACGGGGAGCTCACTCAGGCCACGTACGACGCCTTCGACGCCGAGAAGCACTCCCGCTACCGCGGCAGCTGTTTCTATGGTCGCGACCGTCTCTTTCCGAAGCTGGGCCTCACGCGACATGGTTACGAGGTCACCAGTTACCTCTACGCCATGTCCAACATCGACATACTCGACTGGGTTGTGCGCCCCGAGGTCGCCGGGCCGTGGAGCACGAAATCCAACTGGATGGGTTACGTGGCCGTCAGCAACGCCGAGGAAACCAGTCGGATTGGCCGGAGGGACATCGTCGTGGCATGGCGCGGCACCGTCAGGGTGTCCGAATGGTACAAGGACGCGCAGATCCTTTTCAAGCCTCTCCGAGGAGACGCAAAGGTGGAGCATGGCTTCCTGAGCCTCTACCACGACAAGGAACAGTCCAGCCGCTTCAACGAGGAGAGCGCCTCCGAGATGGTAATGAGGGAGATCAGACGGCTGGTGAAGATCTACGGCGAGCGGGACGAGGAGGTGAGCTTGACCGTCACGGGGCACAGCCTCGGGGGTGCGCTGGCGCTCCTGAGCGCCCACGAGGCTGCGGCGGCCGCCATCCCCGGCCTCTCCCACGTCAGTGTCATCTCCTTCGGGGCCCCACGGGTTGGGAACCGGGAATTCGTGAAGGAGCTGGAGGATCGGGGCGTTAAGGTGCTCCGCCTAGTGAACAAGCAGGATCTGGTACCAAGGATGCCCGGGGCCGTCTTCAACGAGAAGGTCGGGAAATTCCTCCACATGGATAGGCTCAAGTTGTGGTACGCGCACGCAGGCGTGAAGCTGAAAGTAGATGCGAGTGTGTCACCGTTCCTGAAGCACCACCCCCACGGTCCCCAGGACTTGGCTGGTTTCCACTGCCTGGAGACGTACCTGCACCTGGTAGACGGGCTCCACAGCCTGCGGGGGGGCTTCCGAAAGGATGCAAAGAGGGACATCGCGCTGGTAAACAAGTGGGGGGCGGCGTTGAGGGATGACCTGCACATTCCATCGGGATGGTTCCAGGCGAGTATGAAGGAGATCCAAACCGATTCCCGCGGCCTGCTGGTGGCGCGCAGGAGGGAGCCCGAGGACGTACCCCAGCCACCGCGCTCTCCCTTGACGGCACCGTGCAACTAAAATGGCTGCCGAGAGACTGCAACTTCTTGAGCAAGCCGACGCAAGGAACATGACTCGTCGCCAGTTGCATCTTGTCATCGTAGAAAAGCACAAAATCTGAGTGACCAACTTATCGTTCTAACGCCCCCGCAGCTACTTCCAGCACCGCTGACTCAAAATGCAGGGGTGTATTTCCTCACTGTCTATTGCGCAGCAAAGATGAATTTCATTACAGTTGTATTTGCTTCCTTTCAGATAAACCTTGTTAATACCTCACAGTATATGCCTCAATGGAATTTGTTTCCTCACTCCTTCGCCAAGTTTCTTACAATCCGAGTGGAAATGGCTTCGGCGACACGAAGAACGAAACCAGGGCGATCTCTGGCCTTTCCGAGCGAACAGTGGCCGGGCCACAAGCATCACGGGACTGCTAGCTCCCCACGAAGAATGGAACCCATCTGTCGTTAAGAGAGAATCAAATGCCCGTCGAGGACCTTGGGATCGGACGGGGCCACCCCCCCGAATGAAAAAAGCCCTGCCACAAGTTAGCCATCAATTGGCGGTTGGCGAAAGGGGGCGGGTCTGCTGTCCTTCAGACCGTCTAGATTACAGGATACTACTTAGACATCATACCCTTTAAGGGGGAATTTGAAGAAGAAGCGTTTCTGTCATCCGCTTTCCCACCCACCACCGAAACCGTAGGAGCCGGCTTGACAACCGGCCAGGGTTAGAGCTAGGTTAACCACGCCTTGCTTCTGGATTCTCAGCTTTTCCGATTTTCAGACTGATGTCACAAACAGTCTCTCTCTTTCTCTCTCTCTCTCTCTCTCTCTCTCTCTCTCATAGGTTATCTTTGGTTAACTTAGTTTTCAGTTTGATAAAAGCAGGGATAAGTTAAGCAGGCTGGGTTCTCACTATTCGATCTTCTTTGTGGGAGCAACTTCATCCAAGTTCATTCTTAAATGGGCTCCACGTTACTTGTTCATCAGATTCAAAGGTTGACTCTCCCTCAAGATAGTGTATTAAATGCTCGGGCACCGGGGCCATGGAGGATGACTATGACGGCGCACCAATCGACTAGTTGGGTTGACCTGGTCATAATTTTTGCAAAAGTCAAACTTGTTGCATCAGAACTGACGTCGAGGCCTCTTTTACTTATTGCATTCTATCTGCTTTATCATATTCGTGACTGTAGCACGCCGCATCATTGTTGAATGATTATAGATAAAAGAATCGCAAATCTATTGAGTAAATCATCTCCGATTGATAGATGAATAAACTATTGTCGGGAAGAGGACGATTTACTAAGAGATGAGTCGTTATCTCTTAAGAGTGTACCAGATGTGATGAAGAGCCTCCTCATACTATAAGACATGAAGATGAAGCTCTGTAAGATGCATGCCACCTCCATCTAGCTCATCTCCCTTAGGTGACAGCCTCTGGAGAATTACAAAGTCGTCATTTTTTTACTCCGCCAAGTGACTGCTGCCGAAGATGACTCAATGACTCATTTCATTGATTCCTAAACTTTGCAAGAAGATCTAGAGATTGTCCGCGTCGTCTTTGTCTAAGAAAAGTTTTTGAAGTCGTGGACATTGTACAATAATCCTCTCAAATGCTCAACATTCTGACGCATCACTGACACATTGCTATCGTGACGTCGGAACTCTATTTTACTATTTTTAACTAGTTTAACTTCCACCATCATTTTCGAGACTTCGAAAGAAGATTGAGCAAATGTCTAAGTTGTCTATGTCTAAAGAGAGCCCTTGAGGCTGTGGGCATCGCACAATAATCATTTCAAACACACAAAATTCTAGTGATCGCTATCGTGAGGCCAGAACTTTGCCTTGTCTACTTTAAACTTACTTTTGCTTAATTTAATGATACTTTGTTTGATTTTAAGTTTCACTTTTTTTTTCATTTAATTACGATTCTTCTCACTTTTTTATTAAATTATCTATAATCACTTACATAAGAATCATCGAATATAACTCTATTTTCTCTTAATTTACATTTGTTAGGGTGTTGATGTCATTTTGACATCTACACCCTTATTTCCCTTTTTCACAAATTTTTAAATATATTTTATATTCATCATTTAGTCTAAAAATCATTAAAAATTATATTATTTTAGAAAAAATTTAAAATATTACCCGATATTATCTTACATCCTTGTGATAAACTTATAATTTTTTTACTATTTTTAGAATGTTTTATCAAATTATAATTGATTTATCTATTCTAAAATTTTAGTTTTATAAATTTTAAATTTGTGTGATTTATTATACAACGACTAAGTCACGTCAAAAGAGTACATACAAAGAGATTATCTGAAGAATTAGAATGATAAGGCAACAAGAGGTGAATCAAGTTCAGATAATGTTGTAAAGGTTGAGAATAGTGATAGTAGAGAAGTCTATTCTGCCCTAGATGTGGTTGAGAAGTCAATGAACACATGAATTCTTGACTCCAATTTGTCTTATTCTATGTGACATGTGTTGATTGGTTTGATTCCTATAAGAGCGCGACTAAAGTTATTTCTATAGAGAAATAATTGATGGTGAGCGGGACCCGTCTCCATCAGCTTAGGAGACACTGGCAGTCCGAGTTCAGCCCGATCGACGCGCAAAGGCGAAGGAGCCTGGCTTTCACTACACGGCCTAGCCCTTTGGGATGACGACATTCCACCTCCGCGATGACGACGGGCTCGAGCTCACCCTTATCTTTCTTTGTATTTTCACGTTGACTTGTTGGGCCTCGCGTTTGTGTGTTAGCGGGCGCAATTCTATGTGTGTGTTGTTGTTTGTGTCTCCCTTTCTTTAGGGTTTTATTGGGTCTCTCTTTTGAGGCCTAATTTAAACCCTAAGGAGGGGGGACCTATGCTTCTTTCCTTTTGGGTCTCTTTTGGGGCTTATTTGGGTCTTCATTTGAGGCCCACTTAAGCACCAGGGCCCTCCTCTTTCTCCTTTTAGGGGGAGCTTATTGGGTCTCTCTTTTAGAGGCCCAATAAGCCCCTTTTGTAGCCTTTTTGTGGCTTATGGGCTTGAGGGCCTCAAGTGGGCCCCATATAAGGGGAGGTAGGACCGCCCCTCAAGAGAGTGGCGAATCTAGTGAGAAATTATCGTTGTGAGATACCTTCTTCGTGACCTAGGATAAGGAGGGAAGGAGGGAGAGGAAGGCCGTCGATACCCCCTCTGAGGGCTTCGTTCGTCATGACGCTGCTGCCTGAGAAGTCCCACCGCCGCCTGAGACCACTGCCACCGCCGGACATCTCATTGCCACCCGGGAGATCGCCGCCGTCACCGGACGAAACGGTCGCAGTTGCCGCTGCAACCACCGCCGCCTCTGCTGGAACCCCGTCACGCCGTCGTGACGAAAGGGGCTTGCTTCGCCTCCTTACGAGCCGTCGCCGAGCACTCTGCCGGAGTCTCTCGACTCCTGGTTCGACTGCCACCTCTTCCTCCGGAACTCCACCATAAACTCGCCGGAGCCGCCATCCACCACTCTGCCCAGTCGCTGGCCGTTCGCCGACGAATGCCTACCTGCTGCCAACGTCGGTCCAGCAGCCGTGCCGACGAGCCAGATCCAGTCCAAGCTCCGCACAGGCCCCCGCCGGAGTTTCCCGACGATCCGCCGCCGTCGCGCCGTTTCCGGCACAGCCTAGACCAGGAGGGTTCAACCCTCCCTGATATCGTCGGCCAGGATCATCTCCTTCCTCTGCTCCGCTTCCCAGCGCCGCCAGAGAAGGCCGATCCTTCTGGTGACGGTTGGGGCTTCCACCCAACCGCCAACGCTCGGCATTCCCGCTGAAGCGTCGCTGACGCTCGGCCTTCCCGCCGAAGCGCTGCTGACGCTCGGCATTCCTGCCGAAGCGCCGCTGACGCTCGGCATCCCACCGAAGCACCGCCGCAACGCGCACCCCGCGCGCCGGCTCCTGCGGCCCGTGCGCCCACCGGCGCCGCCGCCCGTGTGCCCTAAGGCACGCCGCGCGGCTTGCCGCGCACGCCCCGCTAGCATGCCCTTCGGCCCACCAACAGGCCCACACCCACGCCGACTATGCCACGCCTTACGATGACGACTACGGCGACTTCTCGACCAGGACCGACCATCAACGCTGAGCATCGCTCTTCCCCAGACGTCTCTGTTTACGTCGAGTCTCCGCTCTGTCACGACCCGCCGGGCTATGCAGCCCCAAAGGTTAGCTCCGTACCCCTTCCTCTTAAGTTCAATTATCTTTCGAAAGGTTTTCTCGGCTCGTTCCCACCACCATCAGGAGAACGTAGATAAGATGGGACGGGTTATCAGGTTGTGACTTCTGATGGTACGCCAGACTCATCACCGTTCGTGAGCTGCAGCCCTAGGCTACTTCACGACGACTGTTCTGCCGTCTGTCTAGACGTGGACCGAGAGGGGCCCACACTTATCATCGTCAAGTGTCTCCCCAGGTCGTCTTGAGTTGATTGTGCATATTGGTACGCCTGCCTGTACTTAGGTTATGTGGTCAGACCTAGAGTCTAGGGTCCATACATTCTTATCGGATCGGTCCGACTGCCCCTTCCCGGGTCTTGAGTTTCATTGATCAGGTACAAGGATTCCCCCCCGTCTTGCATCAATAATGCTCCTTGCAAAGTGGTGCCTATTGATTCGGTGAAGGTTTAGATGTTCGATGGGTAATTTGAGAGCTTGGAAATAGAAATCTATGCCATGTACCAACATTGAGCCATAATTTGATATCACTTAAAGTTTTTGTTGATACGAGAAGAGAAAACCCTAGAATCTATAAAACCTCAAAGTAGAATACATGACTCTTATATATAGGAGAGAGGAGAGATGAGAAGAGAGATAAATAATGGGCCCTAGTGGGTTGAGAGTCCGATACCACTATCCAACACTACCCCTCAAGCTAGAACATATAAGTCAAACATGTCCAGCCTGGTACACGTAGCATCATAGGAGATGTCGACTAGACTCTTTGTGAAGACATCTATAAGCTAATGAGATGATGTCACATGAAGAGTAGATATAAGTTTAAATATAACCTTATCTCAAATATAGTGGCAATCGATATCAATGTGATTCGTACGTTGATCAAAGGTGGGATTGTCGATGTTAAAGCTAGATTTATGTGTTTTAATTAGTTTATTATTTGATTTTCAGAATAAATATAGGATATATTAATAATTTTAAAAGTCTAAAATTAAAATACAACATAATTTTTTATTATCAAAATAAAAATAATAAAATATAAAAAAAGCTTCCACCTACTAACAAGCTAGCACTCGGCAGCTAACTCGGAGGGGGGACAGTGGTTGAGCGAGTAGACCTAGACCGAGGGAGCCACAAGTTGGGCTCAAGTGGCGAAGGCCTCGCTCTGCGCACGTGTGTGTTGCTCCCCTTCCATGTCCCAGTGGCCAACTGGTCGTGCAGAAAGGAGTGCCCATACACACGTGCGTGCGTGAGGGTGGACCACCTTATTGCCTTCTCCCAAGATAATCATGGGCATTATTTTATTTCGAGAAAAGGGATCTCTACTAAGAGACTGTAGTTTTGGTTTATATTTGATGCATGCGTCTGAAATATTTTCAATGTGGGACTAAAAATTTTCATCTATTTCAGCACAACCATCTAGAGCATAGTGTGATCTAGCTGTACGCAATGAACCACATCATCAGATTAGCCAGATCTTGTGGTTGGCAAACTGCCACGATACCAAATTCATAAAGCGATCCATCAACGGTTCACGAATCCAACAGCGCTCAGCATGCACATAGCCTTAAAGGATGATTTGATGGATAAGGAGGGGCCATGGTACTAGGAACTTAAGTTCCTAATCGACAACAATTCGTGGCGGGTTGATCCTACGTCGCACGTCATGTGACCAAGCATATCCCATCTAGTGGCTTGCAAAGTGCCACGATATGGGGAACTTAAGTTCTTAGATATATCATTGTTAGAGATATTAAGATAATAATCAATTATTGTCTGGTAAAATAAACATTATGGATTATCAAAAAAATCTTGACAATAGTCACGAATACGGCAATCCATTCTTCCCTCCTACACGATCGACATCTCTGGCAATCGGCAAGCTCATTCCTTCCTCCCTTGACTGCACTCAGAGCTCCGGTGAGTTGCCAACTCTTCCCTTCTCCCCCCAGACGACGGTGACAACATGGTCAACCCCTCTTTTGGTGGATCTCACCGGCAAGTGCTGTAGCACTTCCAGATGATACTTTTGCGACTTCCAACGTGGTGTGGCACGTTCAGATGAAACCAAGATGCCACACCAATGTCTTCAGTTGCTTAGGAGGTAGACTAAACTTGGGCAACAATTTGTTTCCTGCTTTTAGTACTTACTTACCTGCTTTTGTCATTTGTTTATATTTTACGACAAGTTATTTCTATTTCATGCATGTTTAGATTGAAATGAGTAGAACTAATTTAAAACTAGATGAATGATCTTCATTCTTCTTTTGAATCATTTGAAAATTGTCTTAGATTAAGCTAAGATCATTTCCAACTTATTTTATATTGATTTTCGTAGTCGAATCTCAACATATTCATGTTCCTAATGTTCTGCGAATAATGAGTATTTTTCTGTTTTCGAACATGAAATCACTGGGATTAAAGGTTAATTAATAAGCTTTCAATGATTAAAACAAGCTGAAGACATACACGGCTGACCTCATGTCATGTGTGTGAATCTTCGAGCACACATTCATCTGAGAAAATGGGTTGACCATATTTCTCTCTTTCTTCATTTTTGTCTTATTTCTCTCTCTCCCTCTCTCGTGAGACCTCTCTTCTCTCTCTATTTCTCATGAGATCTCTCCCTTTCTCTCCCTCTCTCTCGATTGATCTCCTTCTCTTTCTCTCTCATATGAGATTTCTCTCTTCCTCTCTTTTACTCTCCCTTTCATGAGAGATCTCATCTTTTCTCTCTCTCATGAGAGTTTTCTCTCCTCCTTTCTTTCTCTCTCTATTGCGAGAGATCTTATCTTGTGTCTCTCTTGTTAGAGCTCTCTCTTCTCTCTCTCTTTTTCTCCTTTGTTTTCTCTGCTTTCCTTCTTTTATTCTTCTCACCTTACCCTTTTATTTTATTATTTCAATTAAATATTAATAAAATACTAAAATCACTTTATATATAAATTAAATTAGTTTTCATGACGGATTAATCAATCTCCCTATGTTCGACTTGAGACTTACTTCTATACTAATATTTTATTAAGGCTTAGTTATAAATATTATTAGATAGTGTGCATTTAAACACAACGACAAGTGCACATCATCTTTCTAGCACCATTGCTAGGGAGATTTGTTTTTAACCATGTTAATTGATTTAGTTTTATATATTTTAGTGATTTTTTTAAAAAAAATAGATTTTATTATTTCATTATTTTCATTCAAATAGTATTTTGAAAAAATAAATAAATTTATTAAGCTAATTTGATTTCTATTTACATTTATTTCATAAGTTAGAATTTTAAATCTTTAGTTTCTATTTATTTACTTGAATATTTTAAATTTCACATTGATTCTATATTTCTCTTTCACATATTTATTAGAATCATATATTCATGTCATGATCATTGCTAGATTAAATAATGAAAAACCTGATTTATGAATGGTAGACTCAGCTTGTAACCAATCTTAGAAAACCCAACTACCAACCAATCTAAGAATTTAGGGGCAGAAGAAAAACGAATTTTACCACCCGTATTAGAGAATCCATCAATAGAAAAAGGAAAAAAAATCATCTTCTATAGTTGTATAATCACCTAGGATGGATCATCCAGCCCAAGAGAGTGAGAATATTGAATACTTAACCTTATAAACCTATGTGTGATTATTATACACCTGATTTATATAGACCTACTTTGTAGATTAGACCTCCTATTTTGTCAAATGTTCATTTTGATATTTGTCATAGCACTTTACAAATACTTCCTAAATTTCGTGGGTTAGTTAATGAGAAGCCACATCAACATATTCTTTGATTTTTAGCTACATGTGAACTTATTCATATTCTTAATATTCTTTAGTCTCTTTCCATATTCATTACATGATAAAGCAAGAGATTGGCCACATCATTACCACATGAGATCACCACATGATTAGAAGTAGAGTAAGTATTTTTGAGAAAATTTCATCCTATTGGCAAGACTCATGCCATGCAGAAAGCCATTCTTCAATTTACTCAAAAATCTAGAGAAGTATTCTATGAATCTTGGGAAACATTCAAGAAGCTTCAAAGGAGATGTCCACATCATGGAATTGTCAAATGGCAATTAAATTGTGTATTTTATGATGGTGTATCTGAACATCACAAGAACACTATAAATGCAACATGTGGAGGCACATTCATAATAAACGTGAATCTTTTGCTTTATATGATTGCAACAATAGTGAAAATAAAAGGGGAATGTTTGAGGTTCAAAATCATGATGCATTAGACATTAGAAATGAAGTTAGTGAAGTTTATCAAAAGTTGAATATTTTATATGATCATTTTCTGCATAAAAAGGACCTATATAACCTGCACAACATTCATATTCTAGATGTTCATCATGTGGTAGGACTGATCGTTATGAATCTCAATGTCCAAATTCAGATCAAGAACATACACATACACTTCATGATCATATGAATCAATCAAATCCTCCTTGAAAAAATCAGAACAATTTTTCAAATTCACAAAATAATGTCATAAATTCTCAATCATTTTCTAGACCTAATCATACATGTAGACCTCCTCAGCAACCACAATATAATGCTAAGCCCTCTTTTCATCAAAATACTCATAATTTCTAACAAGGTACTCATCAGCCACCAGCCCACAATTTTACCCATTCTTCTTCAAATTTAGTCTCCAATTTCAGCCCATAATATCTTAATTCATATCAAAATCAATATGATATGAATTCTAATTTGATGCAACAATTTATAGGGCAAATGATGCAGTAATTTCAGGAAACAAACATATCTATGATGAAGATGATGGAGCAAATTAGGCAAGAAAATCAACAAACATTCCTTAGGCTAGAAAAAGAGATAGATAAACTAGCCTTGGCCCATTCAAAATGTAAAATAGGTCATCTTCCTACTCAGTCAATCATGAACCCACGAAATCAACCTTCTAATAGCCATGAACCATCTACATCTCAAGATTTTGAAAATGTAGAAGCGGTGACCACTTTGAGGAGTGGAAAGCAACTCAAAGATTCATATGCACCAGAATTTTTAGAAAAACAAGTTCATGATGATGAAGATTTGAATGATCATGATAATGATCATAAGAATTTATTTTCTGATGATGAGAATTTGGAGGAAGAAAAAAAAAAATCAAAAGAAGAAAAATACGAAGTACCACCCATTCCTATTTTATCACAGCAAGATGAACTTAAAAAAATAGTCCCCTTTCCCATGGCATTAGAACCAAAACTTAGGAAAAGAGCTGAACCTAATGAAGAGCTTATGGAAATATTTAAACAAGTTCACATCTCTATTCCTTTGATAGATGCAATCAAACATATACCTATGTATGCAAAAAATTTAAAAGAATTATGCACACCTCATAGGTCACCTTGGAAGATATCTTTATCTGAAGAGGCTAGTGCCATTATTTCTCATTTTTTGCCTAGGAAATGTAAGGATCTAGGAGCATCTCTCATCTCATGTAGAAATGTGCTCTTAGATTTGGGAGTAAGTGTTAATTTATTACCTTTGGCTGTTTTTGAAAATTTTGAATTAGGAAAATTAAAACCAACTTTAATAGAACTTCAGCTAGCTGATAGATCTTTTAAAACACCTAAGGGTCTCCTAGAAGATGTCATTATTCATGTTAAAGGATATAGATTTCTAGTGGATTTTTTGATTTTACATATTCCTATTTTAGATAATCTTACTCATGCACCAATCATATTAGGATGCCCATTTCTTGCCACAGCCAAAGCAAATATTGATTGTGAAAATGGGATTATAAATATGAAATATGAAGGTCAAAATATCTCTTTAAATGTTTTTAAAAGTTCAAGATTTCTACATGAAGATAATGATAATTATGAAGATATTGATGTGATTGATTCATGTATAGAAAAAATGAATTATGTTCAGCAAGTTGATCAATTAATTCTTCCATTTCATGTTCATGCATTAGATCAAAAATATTATAGGAAAGAGGCATTAGATTATGACATAACATTTATAGAATCATCTTTAGAGAATCCCCCAAGTTTAGAATTAAAACCTCTTCCTCATTTATTGAATTTTTTTTTTTGGACCAAACCAAACCTTACCTATGATTATCTCTACCTTATTGACTTCTGAATAGGGAAAGAAAATATTAGAGGTTTTACAAGAACATAAGAAAGCAGTAGGGTGGACGATGGCTGATCTCAAGGGGATCAGCCCATCAATTTGCATGCATAGAATATATACAGAAGATAATTCAAAACCATCTAGGGAAATGCAACGTAGGTTCAACCCAAAAATGAAAGTAGTAAAGAAAGAAATCATTAAATGGTTAGATGCTGATATTATTTATCCTATTTTTGATAGTCAATGGGTCAGCCCGACACAAGTAGTTCCAAAGAAAGCTGGATTGACGGTGATCAAAAATGAAAAAGAGGAAGAATTACAAACAAGACTCACCATAAGATGGAGAGTATGTATTGATTACCATAAGCTTAATGCAATGACAAAGAAAGATTATTTTCCTTTGTCATTTATTGATCAAATTTTAGAGAGACTTGTAGGTCAAAAATATTTTTGATTCTTAGATGGATTTTCAGGATATAATCAAATAGCAATATTTTCAAAAGACTAGGAGAAAACAACATTCACATGCCCATTTGGAACATATGCATTTAAATGCATGTCGTTTGGTTTATGCAATACACTTGCCACATTTTAGAGATGCATGATGTCTATATTTACTGAAAGATGGTATGCACTTGTCATTGTGTTTAAATACACACTATTTAATAATATTTATAACTAAGACTTAATAAAATACTAGTATAAAGTGATTAATCCGTTGTGAAAACTAATTTAATTTACATATAAAGTGATTTTAATATTTTATTAATACTTAATAGAAATAATAAAATAGAAGGGTGAGGTGAGAAGAATAAAGGAAGGGAAGTGGAGAAAAGGAAGGAGGAAAAGAGAGAGAGAAGAGAGAGAGAAGAGAGAGAGAAGAGAGAGCTCTCATGAGAGAGAGAAGGGATGAGATCTCTTGTGAAAGGGAGAGAAAGAGAGAGGAGGAGAGAAATCTCACATGAGACGGAGAGAGAGAAGGAGAGAGATCTCATGTGAGATGGAGAGAGAGAAGGAGAGAGATCTCATGTGAGATGGAGAGAGAGAAGGAGAGAGATCTCATGTGAGATGGAGAGAGAGAAGGAGAGAGATCTCATGTGAGATGGAGAGAGAGAAGGAGAGAGGATGATTGATCTAGAGAGAGAAAGAGAAGGAGATCGATCGAGAGAGAAGGAGAGAAATGGAGAGATCTCACAAGAGATGGAGAGAGAAGAGAGGTCTCATGAGAGAGGGAGAGAGAGAAATAAGATGAAAATGAAGGAAGAGAGAAATATAGTCAACCCATTTTCTTAGAGGAATGTGTGCTCGAGGATTCACACACATGACATGAGGTCAGCCGTGAATGTCTCCAACTTGTTTTTATTGTTAAACACTCATTAATCAGCCTTTAATCTCGGTGATTTTACATTTATTCATTAAATGTTGAGAACGTGAATATGTCGAGATTTGACTGCAAAAATCAATAGAAAACAAGTTGAAAATGATCTTAACTTGATCTCAGATGAATTTCAAAAGATTCAAAAGAAGAAAGAAGATCATTCATCAAGTTTTGAATTAGTTCTACTCATTTCAATCGAAACGTGCATGAAACGGAAATAACTTGTCATAAAATGTAAATAAATGATAGAAGCAAGTAAGTAAATACTGAAAATAAGAAATAAATCATTGGCCAAGTTTAGTCTACCTCCTGGGCAATTAGAGACACCAGTGTGGTGGCTTGGTTTTGTCCGAACGTGCCACACCATGATAGAAGTTGCAAAAGTATCGTATGGAAGCGTTATGCCGCTTGCTAGAGAGATCGGCCGAAAGAAGGGTCGACCATGCTGTCACCATCATCTAGGGGAAGAAGGGAAGAGCTGACCACTCGCTAGAGGCCTTGAGTGTAGTCGAGGGAAGAAGGAAGAAGTTTGTCGATTGTCGAAGAGTCGATCATGCAAAAGGAGAGAAGAATGGATTGTTGTATTCGTGACTACCATCGGGATTTTAAAGATAACCGATAATATCTGTTATATTAAACAATAATCAATTATTTTCTTTATATCTCTGATAGTGATATGTGTGAGAACTCAAGTTCTTGGTATTGTGGCGCTTCGAGTGCCATTGGATCAAATGAGCTTGGTCACGTGGCACTTTGAGCAATGCAGGATCAACCCACTGTGAACCACTATCGATCAAGAGCTTAAGGTCCGATACCGTGGCACCTCCATAGCCGTTGGATCAGCCTTTAAGGCCACGTGCATGCTGAGCAGCATTGGATTTGCAAACTGTTGATGGATTGCTTTATGCAGCTATCATGGCGGTTTGCCAGCTTCAAGATCTAGCTAATTTGATGACGTGCTCTTGCGTACCGTTGGATGACATTGTGCTCTAGATGGCTGCGCTGAAATAGATAAAAATGTTTAGTCCCACATTAGAAATATTTCGGAACATATGCTGAATATAAACTAATGTTACGATCTCTTAGCAGAGATACCTTCTCCCAAAAAAAATAATGCCCAGAACCATCTTGGGAGAAGGCAATAAAGTGGTCCACCCTTGCACGTGCACGTATGTACAGGTCCTCCTTGCCCCTTGATCGGTTGGCCACTGGGACATGGAAAGGGAGTGACGCACACATGCGTGGAGCGAGGCCTTCACCACTTGAGCCCAGCTTGTGGCGCCCCTAGTTTGGGTTTACCTACTCGACCACTATCCCCTCTCTAGGTCAGCTACTGAGTGCCGACTTGCCAGTAGGTAAAAGAATCTTTATATCTTATTATTTTTATTTTAATAATAAAAAATTATGCTGTATTGTAACTTTAGACTTTTAAAATTAACAATATATCCTATATTTATTCTACAAGTTAACAAAATAAAATCAAATAATAAAAATAATTATAACACATAAATCTTGCTTTAACATCTATATTTACTGAAATGATTGGTAACTTTTTAAAAGTCTTTATGGATGATTTTTCTGTATTTGGTGATTCATTTGATATATGTCTAAATAATCTTAAGAAAGTAGTTAAGAGATGTGAAGAAACCAATCTAGTTCTTTGTTTGGGAGAAAAGTCATTTTATGATTAGAGAGGGTATTGTTTTAGGGCATATTGTGAGTGAAAGAGGAATAGAAGTAGATAGAGCAAAAATTGATTCTATTATTAATTTACCTCCACCTACTTCTGTCCATCAAATTAGATCATTTCTAGGACATGCTGGTTTCTATATAAGATTTATCAAAAATTTCACAAAAAATTGCTAGACCTCTTACAGCCTTACTTGCTAAAGATGTCACTTTTAATTTTGATGAAGAATGTTTAGAAGCTTTTTCTACACTAAAGAATGCATTGACCAAAGCACCTGTTTTACTATCACCCACTTGGTCAATTCCTTTTGAAATCATGTGTGATGTTTCAAATCATACATTGGGTGCTGTTTTAGGTCAACAAATTGATAAGAAACCAGTGGTAATTTATTATGCAAGTAGAAATATTTCTGATGCACAAATAAATTATACTACTACGGAAAAAGAATTATTTATAGTAGTTTTTGCCTTAGAAAAATTTAGATCTTACATCTTAGGATCTAAAGTTATTGTATATTCAGATCACACAGCCCTAAGATATTTGTTGACTAAGAAATAAACAAAACCATGTCTAATTGGATCTTATTATTGCAAGAATTTAACTTAGAGATCCAAGACAAGAAAGGTGTAGGAAAATGTAGTAGCTGACCATTTGTCTAGAATTGAAGGGCAAGAAAAGGTTGAATTAAATGATTTATTTCCTAATGAACATATTCTTGCCTTGCATAGTAAGCTCACACCATGGTATGCACATATAGTTAATTATTTAGCAATTGGCAAAATCCCATCACATTAGTGATAAGTCTTCATTATCATGAGTTAATAATTAGTAAATAATATAGTTTTAGCCTTAACTCATGATAAATAGACTTATATTTGTGTTAAAGTGTGAAAAGTGGTTTTCAGTTGATTAATGTGATTTTTTGGGTAATTATGTGATTTTATACAAATTTATATGATTTTTACAGTCTTACTTTTGAGATAAATGAAGAAAAAGAAATAAAACTAAAATATTGCAAAATGGGGGGGAGACCCACCAGCCAGCCAGGCTCGCAAGTGGGTCGGAAGTGCAGTCGGGGAGTAGCCACGAGCAGGGGCTCGAGTGGCTTGGACCGATAGGGGCACGTATGTGCCACTCCCCTTCCACGTCACCGGTGGCTAGCCGGCTGTGGGGCAAGGAGTGGTCGTACACGCGAGAGAAGGAACTTTGCTTTGAAAGCTAACATTACTATATATTCGCCCGAAAAATCGGCGCACAACCGATGTGGGACTAAACCCGCGTCACACCTTCCTCAGAAGAGGCGGGCGACCGGCGCGGGTTCGAATCCTCCCAAAGTCAAAAGTCATATATTTTTATCTGATTATCGTGACTTTCCTACAGATCGCCGGTGAAGGATTAAGCAACGAGAATCGCTAGATCATTGGCGAAAATCTCGTCAACGCGATTCGCGAAGCATTGGTACTAAAATTTCTGAATGATTCACGATAAAAGGATCGCGAATCCATCAAGTAAATCATCTCCGATTGATCGACGAACAAACCATCGTCGGAAAGAGGACGATCCGCCGGGAGACGAGTCACCACCTCCTGAGAGCGTATCAGATGTGATGAAGAGCCTCCTCTTGCTGCGCGGACCTGAGGATGAAGCTCCCTAACACGCGCCCCACCTCCATCCAGCTCCTCTCCGTCTGGTGACAGCCGCCGGAGAGCCGCAAAGTCGCCGTTTTTCTGCTCCGCCGAGTGACAGCCGCCGGAGACGACTCGACGACCCATTCTATTGATCTCTAGACTTCGAAAGGAGATCTAGAGATTGCCCACGTCGTCTTTGTCCAAGGAGAGCCTTCGAGGCTGTGGACACTGCACGACAATCCTCTCGAACGCTCAAGATTCTGGTGCATCGTCGACGCATCGCCGTCGCGACGCCGGAACTCTGTTTTCCTGCTTTCAAACTTACTTTACGCTTCATTTAGTGATACTTTTTGTGATTTTAATTTACCAAAATATACTTTGTTCTATTACGATTCTTCCGGCTTTTACAGATCTTAATTTGATTAACTAAATCATCTGTAATCGTTTTCGTAAGAATCACCAGGCGGAACTCTGTTTTCGCCCGATTCGCGTTCGCCGGGCGCTGACGTCATCTTGACGTCCGCACCCTTATTTTCTTCTTTTTCGTGAATTTTAAATATATTTCCTTTTCATTTCCTAGTACAAAATTCATAGAAAATCGTATTCATTGAGAAAAGTTCTGAATAATTACTAGATATTATATTACATCCCTATGATCGACCTGGAAAATTATCGCTATTTTTGGAAGCTTTATTGAATTATAATTGATATATTTTTTCAGAAATACTTCTAAATATCCAAAAATTCGTATTTTCTAGTTTTATAAATTTTAGATTTGCGTGATTTAATATACAACGACTGAGTCACGTCAATTAGGAAAAGAATGAACACGAATGATTCTTTGCTTGTGTTAAATATTATTTTTGGGATGACCCTAATTTATTTCATCTAGGTTTAGATCAAATTTTATGAAGATGTATTCCTAACGAAGAGAAATTTTAAATTTTAGAACATTGTCATTATGATGGATGAGGGTCATTTCACAAGTAAGAAAACAGTAGCAAAATTTTTGCAATGTGATTTCTATTGGCCGTCTTTATTTAAAGATGCTCACATATTTTATAGGCAATTTATCAAATGTCAGGCTGCCATTAATATCCAAAAAAGAAATGCAATGCCTTTAAAATCAGTAATTGGTCTTGAAATTTTTGATGTTTGGGGCATTGATTTTATATTACCCTTTCTTTCATCTTGAAGCTGTGAATATATTTTGATTATGTGTCAAAGTGGGTAGAAGTTATTCCAACAAGAACAAATGATCACAAAGTAGTTACCCAATTTGTCCAAAACAATATTTTTACACAATTTGGATGTCCTAAAGCAATAATTAGTGATGAGGAAACTCATTTCACTAATCATTACTTTAGAATTTTACTTAGAAAATATGTTGTTGATCATAGGATAGCTATCCCATATCATTCTCAAACAAATGATCAAACAGAATTAGCCAATAGAGAAATAAAAAAATATTTTACAGAAAGTTGTCTCTCCCAATAGAAAAGATTGGTCTGAAAAATTAAATGATGCATTATGAGCATATAGGATAACATACAAAGCTCCTTTAGGTGCATCAACTTATAGATTAGTTTATGAAAAATCGTGTCATTTACCAATGGAAGTTCAACACTGTGCATATTGGGCTATTAGGAAGCTTAATATAGATACAAAAAAATCAGGCCATAAGAGATTTTTACAATTACATGAATTAGATGAAATTCGTAATGCAGCTCACAAGAATTCTCTGATTTATAGGGCTAAAGTTAAGGATTTCCATGATAAACATATCACTAGAGAAGTCTTGAACCAGGACAAAAGTTTGATTGTACAATTCTAGATTAAAATTATTTTTTGGAGAATTAAGATCTAGGTGGGATGGTCCATATCTTCTTGAGACTATTGATCAATATGGGGCAGCAATGATCAAAGATCTAAAAACAGTTGTAAGTTTTAAAGTTAATGGGTATCGGCTCAAAACATACTTAGAACCTAAACAAGAAAAAGAAATTGAGAGAGTAGATTTGTTAGGATTGATCTAAGCTTACATGTGCCTAGCTCAAGACGTTAAACTTAACGCTGATTGGGAGGGAACCTAATAATTTTATTTTTGCAGAATTTAATTTATGTTTTGTAGTTAATAAATTTAGAATTTCGTTGCTCCTTATTTCATTTTAATCTTGCCTCATACATTTTTGTTTTATCATGTTATACTTGCTGATTTATGAGTATATATCTTTTGCTTCATAATTTAATTTTATAATATATTTCATATCATTGGGGAAAATTCTGATTTTAATTAGGGGGATGGTGCAACTTAGTCATTGTATAATAAATCACACTAATTTAAAATTTATAAACCTAGAAAATACTAATTTACAGATATTTAGAAATATTTCTTAACAAATATATCAATTATAATTCAATAAAACTTTCAAAAATAGTGGTAATTTTCCAAGTCGACCATAGGGATGTAATATAATATCAAGTAAGTTTTCAAAATTTTCATCAAAGAATATAATTTTTTCTGAATTTTATACTAAGAAAGAAAAATAAAATATATTTAAAATTTGCAAAAAAGGGAAATAAGGGTGCATATGTCAAGATAACATCAGCACCCAACGAATGTGAATCAGGCAAAAATAAAGTTCCACCTAACGATTCTTACATAAGTGATTATAAATGATTTAATTGATCAAATTAAGATCTATAAATGCCAAAAGAATCGTAATTGAATGAAGTATAGCTTGGTAAATTTAAATCACACAAATTATCACTAAATGAAGTGGAAATTAAGTTGAAAATAAGAAAATAGAGTTCTGGTGTCGCAGTAGTGATGCGTCGGTGATGTACTAGAATCTTAAGTGTTTGGAAGGATCGTTGTGTAATGTCCACAACCTCAAAGGCTCTTCTTGGACAAGGATGATATAAGCAATCTCTAGATCTCTTTGTGAAGTCTAGAGATCAATAAAATAGGTCGTCAAATCGTCTCTAGCAGTTGTCACCTGGCAAAGCAGAAAAATGATGACTTTATGGCTCTCCGGCAGTTATCACCTGACAAAGAAGAGCTAGATGGAAGTGGGGAGCGTGTCAGGGAGCTTCATCCTCAGCTCTACGCAGCAAGAGGAGGCTTTTCATCACATCCAATACGCTCTTAAGAGGTGACAACTTATCTCCCAGTAGATCGTCCTCTTCCTAATGACGGCTTGTTCGTCAATCAATCGAAGATGATATCCTCGATGGATTCATGATCCTTTTATCGTGAATCGTTCAATAATTTTAGTAACAATACTTGGCGAATTGCATTGATGAGATTTTTGCTGATGATCCAATGATTCTAGTGGCTTAATCCTTCACTGACGATCTACAAGAAAGTTGAGATAATCAGATAAAAATACGAGTTTTGGCTCTAAGACGATTCAAACCCACGCCGGTTGTCTGCCTGCATGAGAGAGATTAAAATAAGTACTTTAATGCCCTTATCAAGTGATGTCATCATGGTATATCTCTGTATAACAAAGGGATAGTTTAGGTATTCAAATCATCAAAGCCTTTTGGGGGAAGGTGTGACACGGGTTTAATCCTACATCATTTTTGTGTCAAAATTTTGGGTGAATATATAGTAATATCATATTTAGAAGTAATGAGTCCCTTTCTCTCGTGTGTACGACCATTCCTTGCCCCACAACCGACTAGCCACTAGTGACGTGGAAGAAGAGTGGCGCACACATGTCCCCATCGGTCCTAGCAACTCAAGCCCTTGCTCAAGGGTCCCCCTGACTACATTTTCGATCTGCTTGCAGATCTGACTAGCCAGTGGGTCCCCCATATTTTGCTTTTTTTTTAAATTTCTTTTTCTTCATTTATCTAAAAAATAACACTATAAAAATCATATAAATTCATAGAAAATCATATAATTACCAGAAAAATCACGTTAATCAATTGAAGCCAATTTTCACACTTTAACACAAATATAAATCTATTTATCATGAGTTAAGGCTAAAATTATATTATTTACTAATTATTAACTCATGATAATGAAGACTTATCTGGGGAGCAAAGAAAATTCAGTTAGATTTATTTCATGAATAATTAGTATAGAAGGAAAATTTAAAACTAGTATTGATGAATTCATAGATTTCTACATTTTTTCTATAGGATGGTAAATTCATTTAAGTATGAAGATTAAAGTGTGTTAGATTTAGTGACTTCAAGTGATAGAAAAAAAAATATAGTACATTGAAGGATGAAATATTTTCAGAATATATCTTGATGATCATGATCCATATGTTATGAATTCACATTTTGAAATAGTAGGACTCATGAAGATGGATGTGATGAGGTTGAAATTTTATAATAATTATTGGAAGCTAGACATTATTAGTATGAGGAATCCTAAGTAGTTGATCATTTGTCTTATATATATAGATAGAAAAAAAAAAAATCATCATATGGTAGAGTGTAAGACCCAACTCATGAAAAAATATATATATGGGGATTTCTCACTTGTCCCATAGAGACGTTTCTATATGTGAGACTAGGACAAGATAAAAAAAAAGTGAGTGCAAATGTTTCTATGGAGATTTCCCACTTGTCTCGTGGAGGCTTTTCACATGTGAGATTTAGACATGAAAAAGAAGCTATCTAGGGAAGCTACCTACCTATGATGTTTATAATAAAGAAAAGAAAAGAAAAAAAGAAGAGACAAATGGAATACGCTACTTGGGTGCACAAATCTAGAAGAGAAGGCTGAAGATAGTTTGAAAACTTGAGTAAACTTCTGATCATTTAATTAGTGATTTCTGAAAATGAAATATGTTGAATTTCATGCATTCAAGAGAATGAAAGTTAAGATGAATATATTTTGAAAGGTGGGATTGCCGACAATGAAGATGGTGGCTTGATTATCGCAATACATGGACATTGGAGAGTGAGAAGTAATGTTGAGATCGTCAAGAAGTGATCAAAGTCATACCATTTTCCACGTTGTCTCAACCATGACTTGATACTCGGATTTTGCACTAGAGCAAGACATCACCTTCTATTTTTGAGACCGCTAGGTGATTAGGTTACTGCTGACGTATGTTCAATAACTCGTAGTAGACTTCCAGTCGCCTTTGTCACCTGCATACCTAACGTTAGAGTAGGCTGCAATGTGGAGATGACCATGTCACTAATAGATGAGTCCTTTCCCTAGGGCTTGTTTGATATAGGCGAGGACTCATAGAACTCCCTCCCAATGAACTTGTCGAGGCTCCTACATGAACTGGCTCAGAACACTAACTGTGTACACGATGTCAAGACGAGTGATAGTGAGATATATCAACTTGCCAAACATTCACCGATACCAGTTAGCATCCTCGAGTAGGGGAGATGAAGTGTCTTAGAATTCTAAGCGAGCTTCCATGGGCGAAGTCTCTAGTTTGCACCCAAGGAGGCCTATATTTTGAAGCATGTCGAGGTCATACTTCTATTGAGTGAGGGCGAGCTTTTTGTCCTGATATGCAAACTCGATCTCAAGGAAATACCACGGAGTTCTCAAGTCACGAATGTTGAGATACTGTTACAAGTAGGCTTTGGTAGCAGAGATGCTAGCCTCATTAGTTCTAATCACAAGAATGTCATCGACATAGACTGCAAGGATGACAAGGCCATCCTTTATCTTCTTTGTGAGTGATGATGGGGTCTGCAGTGCAGGAGGTGAAGCCAAAGGTGGTGAGTAAACCATTAAACTTGACGAATTAAGCACATGGACTCTACTTGAGCCTATAAATAACATGTCACAAGAGACACACCTTCAATGACTGCTCCTGAACAACATACCTAGGAAGTTACTTCATAAAGACCTGCTCCTCGAGATCACTATAGAGAAAGACATTAGAAACATCTAATTAGTGGAGAGATCATGTATGATTCACTATGAGAGAGAGAACCACATAGACAGAGTTGAGGTGAACAATAGGAGAGAACTCATAACATGCTAATTATTGTATTAATGTTATGAATTTCACATGTATATTTTTATTAAAATGATCATCTATGCATGTTGTCATAGCTTAAAATAATTAATTCTATTTTTTAGAATGATTATATCATTTTTTTAAACCTTTTGGTCTTTCTACAGAATTGTCTGATATTGGATTCATAAAGAAATTACTTTTACAAGTCGGAATATATTCTCTCAGACTATCATAAAGAAAATGCGATAGTGACAATTAAAGGGTACATTTCCAGCTCATTTTGTACTACTGGAAATAGATTTTAATGGAGAGTTTTATGTTGCCCCAATCATCCTAAGGAGACCATTTTTCATACAACAAAGATGAATATTGATTTTTCCACAAGTATTGTGTAAATTTCATATGGACATCAATCAGTAAAAAAAAAAATTTTGAGGTATCAAATGATCTTAAGAAATCCCAAGTATATGATTGTCATACTATATATCTTTTAGATAATTTTGATGATCCATATATTATTGATGATTGTGTGCTAGAAGAATTAGAGGGAATAGAAAATATAAATTTGGGAGAAAAGAAAGAGGAAGATCATCCGAATTTAGAGTTGAAACCTCTTCCCTCAAAGAAAAGAAAGAGGAAGATCATCCGAATGGTGTATTTCTGTAGGAAAATAATTCATTTCCTATTATTATTGCAACTGATTTGAGTAATGAACATGAAGAAGAATTATTAGATGTACTTAGAAAAAATAAGAAGTTTATTAGCTACAAAATGGATGATCTTAGGGGCATTGATATGAGTGTATGCATACATAGTATATATCTAGAGGAAGGGTCTAGAACTCACAGGGAACCATGAGGAAGATTAAATCCTAACATGATGGAAATTGTAAAAAAAGAAATTTTAAAGTTGGTGGTTGCTGATATTATTTATCCTATTTCAAATAGTAAATGGGTTAGTCCTACATAAGAGGTGCCAAAAAAATCAAAGATCAAGGTTATAAAAAATTAAAATGGGGATGAAATACAAACAAGATTAACTACTAGTTAAAGGGTTTGCATTGATTATAGAAAATTAAATTCAGTTACTAGAAAAACTCATTTCTCCTACCATTTACTGATCAAATTCTAGAAAAATTAGCTGGAATTTTTTATTTTTATTTTCTAGATGAATATTATGATTATAATAAAATTTATATAAATCATTTAGATCAAGAAAAAATGACTTTCACTTGTCCATTTGGTACTTTTTCTTTTAAATGCATACCTTTTGTGTTGTGTAATGCTGTAGCTACATTTCAAAGATGTATGCTGTCTATTTTTTCTGATATGCATGAAAAATGCATGTAAATTTTTATGGATGATTTTTCTATTTTTGGTGAATCATTTGACAAATGCTTAAATCATTTACAGCATGTACTTGAGAAACGTATAGAGAAAAAAATAGTTTTGAGCTGGAAGAAGTAATATTTTATGATTAGAGATGGAGTTGTGTTGGGTCATAATGTGAGTGAAAGAGGGATAGAGAAAAAATTGAAATTATATCTAAAATGTAACCTTCAAAGTTAGTAAAACAAATTAGATCTTTCTTGGGTTATGCAGATTTTTCAAAAATTTCTAAACCTCTTACCATGTTATTATCTAAAGATGTGCTTTTTAATTTTGATGAGAAATGTTTTGAGTTTTTTTTTGAAAGAAAAAGATTACTTACTGAGGTACCCATTTTATAAGCCCTTGATTGGTCTCTTCCCTTTGAAATAATGTGTGATGTATCGAATTATGCAATGAGAGTCATACTAGGACATAGAAAAGAGTCAAAACCCATAATAATTTCATATGCTAGCAAAATTATATCCGATGCTCAATGAAATTATACTACAACTAAAAAAGAGTTGCTAGCTATAGTATTTTCATTAGAAACATTTAGATCATATATTTTAGGTGTTAAAATTATCATTTATATTGATCATGCGATATTAAAATATTTATTAAATAAGAAAGATGCAAAGTCACGTTTATTAACATGAATTTTATTGTTGCAAAAAAGTGACATAGAAATAAAAGATAAAAAAGGTTTCGAGAATGTTGTTATTCACCATTTTTCTAAATTAAGTGATACAAAAATAAATGCAGAACCTTTACAATATAGATTTTTTAGATGAACAATTGATGGCACCTCAACATCAACCATCACCATGGTATGCACATATTGTCAATTTTCTAGTTTTTGAAAAGAATCTAGAACAGTGAGATAAGAATAGAATAAAATATTTCTTTTCTAAAATTAGAAATTATTTTTGACATGATTATAATTTATATTATTTAGGCAATGATCAAATTTTAAGGAGATCTATTCCTGAAGAAGAATATCATAACATTCTTAACATGTGTCATTCATCTAACTATGAAGAATATTTTTCTAGACAAAAAATAGCTGCAAAAAATTTTCAATGTGGATTTTATCGGCCTACAATCATTAGAGATCATATAAAATTTAGTAGAACATGAATGTCAGGTCAATCTATAGGTAACATGAATAAAAGAGATGAAATGCCCATGAGTAACATGTTAGTAGTTGAAATTTTTGAGTTATGGGATATAAACTTCATGGGTCCTTTCCCATCATCTGAAAAATATGAATATAGTTTTCTTGCTGTTGATTATGTATCTAAGTGGGTGGAAGCTATTCCTACTAGAATTAATGATCATAAAATCATGATGAAATTTTTGTCGGAAAATAGTTTTTCAAGATTTGGATGTCCTAGAGTGATTATTAGTGATGAAGGAACACATTTTATAAAGAAACATTTTTTAGAACTATTAAAAAAGAATGTAGTGCACCATAGAGTAACCACTCCATATCATCCCAAAACAAATGGGCAAGCTGAAGTAAGAAATCAAGAAATTCAGAGATTTTTGAGAAAAATAGTTAGACTTGATAGGAAAGATTGACCCACGAAATTACAAGATGCATTATGGGCTTATAGAATAGCTTATATAATAGCTTATAAAAATCCCATAGTTATGTCCCCATTTCGTCTCATTTTTGAAAAACTATGTCATCTTCTTGTGAAAATAGAGCATAAAGTATTATGGGCTATAAAAAATTTATGTATGCATGAAAAATCAAGTGATGAGCAAAGAATTTTTCAGCTACATGAATTACAAGAGTTGAGGAATAAAGCTTATGAAAATCATAGAATATATAAAGAAAAAACTAAAATCTTTCATGATAAATACATTAGCAGAAATTTTTTTGATGTTGAACAAAAACTGTGGTGATATGATTCTAGGTTGAAACTATTCCCAAGAAAATAAAAATAAAAATGGACACCGACTTTTGTGATGGAAGATACATATGATCATGGGGCTGTAATTATTAAAGATCCTAAAAGTGATCAAAACTTTAAAGTAAGTGGACAGCGGCTTAAACATTACATGGAACATGAATGTCTTGCAAAAAATATATATTATTATTAAAATAAATTAAAGAGTAAGATTAATATGTTCACCTCGAGATATTAAATTTACTATTGCATGGGAGGCAACCCATAGTTTTTATTTCATTTTACCTTTTTTAAGTTCTGTTTTTCTTAGAATTTTATAGTATTTTTTTTTGTATTTGTTTCTTTTTTTCAAAAACAAAGTGTAAGATGAAGTGGAAAATTAAAATGAGCTTGAGGTAATGTTTTTCTGAATTTTATCCTTTATAACAATATTTTTAGTGCTTAATTTTAGATATATGCATGATTCACTTCAAAATTCTATTTTCTACATAGTTTGTACTAATTATTTTGTGTCATTGAGGACAATGTCATTTTTAAGTTAGGGGGTAATCTGACTTAGTCGTTGTATAATAAATCACATTAATTTAAAATTTATAAAATTAGAAAATGCTAATTTTCAGATATTTAGAAGTATTTCTCAACAAATAAATTAATTATAATTCAATAAAAGTTCTAAAAATAATGAGAATTTTCCACGTCAACCACAAGGTAATATAATATCAAGTAAGTTTTTAGAATTTTCCTCAAAGAATATAATTTTTTATAAATTTTAGATTAAGAAATAAAAATGAAATATATTTAAAATTCACGAAAAAAGGAAAATAAGGGTGCGGATGTCAAGATAACATATGTGCACGATGAATGTGAATCAAGCAGAAACAGAGTTTCACCTAGTGATTCTTATGTAAGTGATTACAAATGATTTAATTCATCAAATTAAGATCTGTAAAAATTGAAAGAATCGTAATTGAATCAAAAATAATTTGATAAATTTAAATCGCACAAATTATTACTAAATGAAGCAAAATATAAGTTGAAAGTAGGAAAACAGAGTTTTGACATCATAGTGGCAATTCTTTAACAATGCACTAGAATCTTGAGCATTCAAGAAGATTCTCGTGTAGTGTCCATGGGCTCAAAAGCTCTCCTTGGACAAGGATGACGTAGAAATCAATGAAATGGGTCGTCGAATTGTCTCCGGTGGCTGTCACTTAGTGGAGTGGAAAAATTATGATTTTGCAATTCTTCAATGGCTGTCACCTGACATAGAAGAGTTGAATGGAGGTGAGGTGCGTGTTAGGGAGCTTCATCCTCATTTCCACGCAGCAAGAGACTATTTGAGTACTTATTAACTCTCTCTTATGCAAGTGGACGACCGACATGGGTTCAAATCTTACTAGAGTCAAAACTTATCTTTTTATCTGATTAAATTGTGACTTTTCTGTAGATCACTAGTGAAGGATTAAGCCGTCAGAATCACTAGATCATCGGCGAAAAGTTCGTTAACGTGATTCGCAAAACATTATTACTAAAATTACTGAAAGCTTTACAATAAAAGAATCACAAATCTATTGAGTAAATCATCTTCAATTGATCGACAAATAAGCCGTCATCGGCAAGAGGACAATCTACCAAGAGACAAATTGCTACCTCCTAAGAGTATACCGGATGTGATGAAAAGCCTCCTCTTGTTGCGCAGACTTGAGGATGAAGCTCCCTGACACGTGCCCCACCTTGATGCAGGACGAGACGAGAACCCCCTGTACCTGATCAATGAAACTCGAGACCCATGATGAAACAGTCGGACCGATCCGATCAAAATGTATGGACCCTAGACTCTAGGTTTAACCACATAACCTAAGTACAGGCAGGCGTACCAATATGCATGATCAATCCAGAACAACCCGGGGAAACACTCAACAATGGTAAGTATGAGGCTCTCTCGGTCCACGTCTGAATAGACGGCGGAACGGTCGTCGTGAGGTAGCCTAGGGCTGCAGCTCACGAACAGTGGCGAATCTGGCGCAGCGTCGGAAGTCACGATCCGATAACCGTCCTATCTTGTCTACGTTCTCCTGATGGCGGAGGAGACGAGCCAAGAAAACCCTTCAAGAGATAATTAAACTTAAGAGGAAGGGGTACGGAGCTAACCTTCGGAGCTGCGTAGCCCGGCGGGTCGTGACGGAGCGGAGATTCGACGAAGGCAGAGACGTCCGGTGAAGAGCGATGCTCAGCGTCAACGGTTGGTCCTGGTCGAGAGTCACGGAAGTCGTTGTCTTAGGGCGTGGCACAATCGGCGTGGGTGTGGGCCTGCAGGTGGGCCAAAGGGCACGCTAGCGAGCGTGGGTCCGCTGGTGGGCCGAACGGCACGCTAGCGGGCGCGGGAGGCAAGCTGCGCGGCGGCCTTAGGGCACGCAGGAGCCGGCGCGCGGGGCGCGCGCGGCGGCAGCGCGTCGGCGGAAAGGCCGGGCGTCGGCGGCGCTTCGGCGGGAGGGCCGAGCGTCGGCGGTTGGGGCGGAAACCCAACCGTCGCCGGAAGGATCGGCCTCTCTGGCGGCGCCGGTAAGCGGAGCAGAGAGGAGACGATCCTGCCGACGATACCAAGGAGGGTTGAGCTCTCCTGGTCTAAGCGGCGCCGGAAACGGCGCGACGGCGGCGGAGCGTCGGGAAACTCCGGCGGGGGCCTGTGAGGAGCTGGGACTGGTTCTGGCTCGTCGGCACGGCTGCAGGGTCTCTCCCGACATCGGCGGCAGGTAGGCGCTCGTCGGCGAACGGCCAGCGACTGGGCGGAGCGGCGGAGGGCGGCTCCGGCGAGTTTATGGTGGAGTTCCGGAGGAAGAGGTGGCAGACGAACCAGGAGTCGAGAGACTCCGGCGGAGTGCTCGGCGACGGCTCGTAGGGAGGCGAAGCGAGCCCCTTTCGTCACGATGGCGTGACGGGGTTCCAGCAGAGGCGGCGGCGGTTGCAGCGGCAACCGCGACCGTTTCGTCCGGTGACGGCGGCGAACTCGCGGGCGGCACTGAGATGGCCGGCGGCGGCAGTGGTCTCAGGCGGCGGCGGGACTTCTCGGGCAGCAGCGTCACGAGGAACGAAGTCCTCGAAGGGGGTATCGACGGCCTTCCTCTTCCTCCTTCCCTCCCTATCCTAGATCACGGAGAAGGTACTCACAAAACGATAATCTCTTTCAAAAATACGGCGCTCTCTTGGGGGGGTCCTACCTCCCCTTATATGGGGCCCACAAGTGGGCTAGGGGGAGGTGGGCCCAATTGAGGCCCTCAAGCCCATAAGCCACAAAAGGCTACAAATGGGCTTATTGGGCCTCTTAAAGAGAGACCCAATAAGCTCCCCTAAAAGGAGAAAGAGGAGGGCCCTTTTACGGTGCTTAAGTGGGCCTCAAATGAAGACCCAAATAAGCCCCAAAAGAGGCCCCAAAGGAAAGACACATAAGTCCCCCCCCCTTAGGGTTTTAATTGGGCTTCAAAAGAGAAACCCAATAAAACCCTAAAGAAAGGGAGACACAAACAACAACACACACATAGAATTGGGCCCGCTAAAACACAAATGCGAGGCCCAACAAGTCAATGTGAAACTACAAAGAAAGATACAGGTGAGTTCGAGCTCGTCGTTGTCGCAGAGGTAGAATGTCGTCATCCCAAAGGGCTAGGCCGTGTAGCGAAAGCTAGGCTCCTTCGTCTTCGCTCGTCGATCGGGTTGAACTCGGACTGTCGATGTCTCCTGAGCTGATGGAGACGGGTCTTGTTCGCCATCACACCTCCATTCAGCTCCTCTCCGTCAGGTGACAGCTGCCAAAGAGTTACAAAGTTACCATTTTTTTGCTCCACTGGGTGATAGCTACCAGAGACGATTCGAAAACCTATTTCATTAATCTCTAGACTTTGCAAAAAGATCTAAAGATTGCTCACATCGTCCTTGTCTAAAAAGAGCTTTCGAGACCATAGACACTACACAACGATCCTTCCGAATGCTCAAGATTCTAGTGCATCACCAATACATCGTCACTATGACGCCAAAATTCTATTTTTCTACTTTCAACTTAATTTTCACTTCATTTAGTGATAATTTTTCTGATTTAAATCTATCAAATTATTTTTCATTTAATTACAATTTTTCCAACTTTTACAAATCATTTATAATCACTTACGTAAGAATTGCTAAGCGGAACTCTATTTCTGCTCGATTTGCATTCGTCAAATGCAGATGTCATCTTGATGTCTACATCCTTATTTCTCTTTTTGTGAATTTAAAATATATTGTATTTCCATTTTCTTAATGTAAAATTCATAAAAAATCATATTCTTGGAGGAAAATTCTGAAATATTACCTGATATTATATTACATCCATGTGATCTGGAAAATTCTTACTATTTTTAGAACTTTTATTGAGTTATAATTGATATATTTCTTTAGAAATACTTCTAAATATCTAAAAATTAGTATTTTCTAGTTTTATGAATTTTAAATTTGTGTGATTTATTATTCAACGACTAAGTCATGTCAATGATTTGCTGGGAGATGAGTCACTACCTCCTGAGAGTGTACCAGATGTAATGAAGAGTCTCCTTTTGCTGCGCGGACCTGAGGATGAAGCTCCTTAAGATGCACCCGACCACCATCTAGCTCATCTTCATCAAGTGACAGCCACCAAAGAGCTGTAAATTTTGTACTTTTTTTTATCTACTAGGTGACAACCCCCAAAGATGATTTGATAACTCACTTCATTGATTTCTAAACTTCACAAGAAGATCTACATCCCTATGATCAACTTGGAAATTCTCCACTATTTTTGGAACTTTTTATTGAATTATAATTGATTTATTTGTTCTGAAGTATTTCTAAAAATCAAAAAATTAATATTTTCTAGTTTTATAAATTTTAAATTTACATTATTTATTATACAACGACTAAGTCACATTAGTGTACGATCAAAACACATCTAATATGCAAGAGGCAAGAATTGCATACTTTTGTTCCCTTCTTTCCTTCCAACCAATTGAGATATCAGAGTATATACTCTCATCAATCCATCCCTAGTCAACCCACCAAGAGATCTTTGCCATTACGACTATACATACTAGAGAGGAGATTCACAATCCAATCTTCTTGATGAGTAGGAACCAAGCACCTGGACCTTATGGTTTCCTAGCTGATTTCTATACAGCATGTTTGGACATCATTGAAATATATCTAGTTCACGTCATCAAGGAATTCTTCTACTACAAAGTCTTCCCATAAAGTTAAAAAGTCACTTTTATTCAACTCATGTTGAAGGTGGCTAATCCAACTTCATTTAGAGACTTTTGGCCCATCAATCTTTGTAATGTATGCTACAAGATTGTATCTAAGATCATTATAGCATGACTTAATATTTTTTTTATAGGCTCATATCTCTAAAGTAGTGCGAATTTGTTTAGGGACGGCACATTCATGATAACATCATGTTAGTTCATGAACTAGCAAAGTCCCTTGACAAGGGCATCCGGGGTTCCAACGTCATCATTAA
The DNA here is from genome assembly GCA_902729315.2 of Spirodela intermedia. Taxonomy (NCBI): domain Eukaryota; kingdom Viridiplantae; phylum Streptophyta; class Magnoliopsida; order Alismatales; family Araceae; genus Spirodela; species Spirodela intermedia. The sequence goes on from CACVBZ020000045.1 coordinate 52,550, forward strand.
ACAAGACATGGAAAAGGCTTTTGATAAGATCGAGTGAAATTTCCTCACTGAAGTATTTCAATGCTTTGGATTCATCGACAAGCTCATTGACTGAGTTGATGCATGCATTAAGGAGAATCACTTCTCCCTATTGGTGAATGACACTTCCACCCTTTTCTTCATAGCCATGTGAGGTTTATGGCAAGGTGATCCCTTATCACTCACTCTCTTCATATTTGTTGAAGAAGTCCTCAGTCGAACCCTCTCCCAAGTAGTGACATGCGAACTTATCTAACCATATCATTTGAAGAGAGCCTACCTGATCATATTACATTTCTTGTTTGTTGATGACGTGATACTTTTTCTTCATAGATGCAAAGCATCCATCAAGGGACTCATAACTATCATTTCGAGCTACGAGTAGGTTGTAAGTCTACTCATTAATTTCTCGAAGAGCAGCTTCATGGTAGCATCTTCTACCACCATTAATATCATATGACGCATACATGATCTAACAGGGTTCTTATGTGGACATCTACCATTGATTACTTTGGATGCCCCATCTCCTTCGAATGCACTTTGGTTCATTATTTTGATGCCCTTTTGTGTACGCTGAGGAAGAAACTTGCTACATGGAAACTTTGGCTTCTATCCTTAGGGGGTCGCATCCAATTGATACGTCATGTTCTCATGAGTATGCCATTGTACCTACTTGCGGTACATGAGGTACCGAACATCATCTTACGATTTGTGAGACAGATATGTACCTCCTTCTTGTGGGATAACCAACTCAATAGGCCTTATCACCAATGTTGAGTTTTTTGAGAGAAAGCAGGGGCTAGCAAGTTGTGAGGCAAAGAGTAGTCGTACAAAAGTAGATATATGAGAGAAAAATATTGAAAACAAGAAGAGGTAGAGACATATGTGTCCCATATTTTGAAAAATAGTCCATGTGAGACTAAACTTATGTTAGTGTTCATTGATAGGTTTTTAACATTTTTATACTAAAAATGTTAGGAAAATACCTCCATGGCATCATTGAGTTAAAAACATACAAGTAATTTTCTAACTCTCTCATAGAAGCAAGCAATCAGCAAAGATTAGAAACCCGTTACATAATGTTAGTCGAAGATTAAATTGCTCAAATTATTCTCCCTAGAATGAAAATTTCATCAACACTATTTGTGGATCATCATTAGCAATTGATTAAGGATTTTAAATATAAAAATTACAGATTATTCAAGAAAATTATCTCCAATTGATTAACAAATGTGCCGTCATTGAAAATAAGACAATCTATTAGAAGATGAACCATCCTCTCCTTAGAGCATATCAAATATGAGGAAAGACTTCTTTTTGTTGCATGTACTTGATGATGAAGCTCTTTAAGATGTATTTCACCTCCATCGAACTCATATCTCCCGGTTGATAGTTGTTAGAGATCTAAAAGTCATTGAACTTCTGCTTTGCTAGGTAATAGCTGTCAAAAATAATTCATTAACTCACTTCATCAATTTCTAGACTTTGCAAGAGGATCTAGAGATTACTCATGTCAACTTTATTGAAGAAAAGCCTTTGGGGTTGTGAACATCATACAATAATCTTCTTAAATGCTCAAAATTTCAATGATCACTTCCGCAACATCAAAGCTCTATGTCACTTGTTTTGAACTTGTTTAGCTTTTAATTTAATGTCATTTTGTGTGATTTTAAGTTTCAAAAATCTTATTTAGTCAATTATAATTCTTTTTGGCTTTTATAAATTTTAATTTAATCATTTACACAAGAATCATTGGGTGGAACTTTGTTTTCAACCAAATTGAGTTCATCAGAGCGCTGACGTCAACTTTACAACCACACCCGAATTTTCCTTTTTTGTGACTTTTTAAATAGATTTTATTTTTATCATTTAATCTAAAAATCATAAAAAATCGTATGCTTCAATAATAATTTTAAATTTTTATCTAATATTATCTTACATCCTTATGATCTATTGTAAAAAAATTCACTATTTTTGAAGCCTTTTATCGAATGATAATTGATATATTCATACTCGATATTTTTTAAAAAATCAATTTATGTGATTTATTATACATTGATCAAACCACGTCAAGTAACTTAGAAAATATACACGAATATATAATAATTAAGCTAGCAAGGAGAACATGCTCTCATGAAATCTACAACCTCTTTGAAATGATAATCATTTTGTAAGACACAACATAGCTATAGATAAATTCAAAAGATATGTGTTGGTTAGTGTAAGGAAATAGGGCAAAAAATGACAACTAAAAAGCATCTAGAGATCAAACTAGCAAAAATGTATGAAAATCCAACCAATGCCCATTGGTCATGGGCTGCATTTATTTCTCACTAATCAAATGAATCATTGTGTTAAATCAAATTATAGATTGCATCTACAATTGCTACCTCTCCAACAATATCTTTCACTATTTCTTTGCTTTGGGTGGCTCAGCTTTTATGATGCAACTTATTAGAATTCACATAGGATATCTCACTTTTTAGATTCACCTTTTCCTGACACAATGCCCTTGGGTAGTTAGCTGCTACAGACAAGTGTATGTCATGCAAACCTATGTAAAAATACTAAATATATATACTATATAAATTCTCTTAAAACAATGCTAAGAATGAAAGTAGCCACATATGGGGCTCCACATGAGCCTCATATTTTAAGAGAAAAACAGGTTGTAGGACTAAGTTGATACATATGTGATTTCCAAAACATGATAGTAAAGAATGAAAAAAGCTGGACAGATGACTTTGGAAAAGGCTTATCTTTCCATTTCTTGCTTCCTTTTCATGAACATTGGGGATTTATACAAGCTCATAAGAACCTATAAAATAAAGATAGTATAAATAGGTTCATATTTGTAATTATAGAAATATATATGAGATTAAAATGATAACAATGATCTAATTATTGCTAATTGGTTTTCAATTTTAATGGCCCAATAACTCTAATAGAAGAAAATTGAGGAGATAATCAAATTCATAACCACTTCCTGCTCATGAATTATTAATTCACAAGTTTACTATAAGTCCATAATGATGATAAATATATGATTGTTTCAACTCTTTAAAGATGTTAGAACAAATGAATTACATTAGCAAGCACAACAGCTGATGTTGTTAGTTAAACACAAGTCTCATTGAGAAAACTCTAATTGTCAAGTAATGATAAATAATAATTAATTATAATATTCTACAATTTTACCTACCTCATCTTATTTTACAATTTTCAAAATGATAATCATTAAATATCTAACCAATTAGCAGAAACTTTTTTCATGTAAAACCAAGTGCTAAAAAGGTAGTATGTTTCCCACTTTCAACAGGTCACTTCTTCAACCAAAGCTAGTTGCAAACATTCTAATTTTCTTTTATACCATTATTTGCTAAAAGCATCATAACAAATGGGCTGATGCAAACATTCTAATTTTCTTTTATACCACTAATTTTCTTTTATACCATTATTTTCTTTTAGAATGTATATCACGTAACTCAAAATTTTGAAACTTTCCACAACACCACATTGAAGCATTCAAGGCCAACTAATGGGCTGATGCTGATGATCCTTTATTCCACAAGATGGATAAGTGACTACATTGTGTTTTATTCAAGCTAAGCCCTAAACATTTGTGGCTTAGTCCAATAGTGTCGGATTAAACTTCCTGAATTGAGGTGATGCTGCAGCCAATAACACCTGTCCATCATCATAACTCATATTCCTTCCAAACGTATTTTGAGAAGAAAAAGTCTTCCCTACCAACACCTCAGTGTCATCGTTGGAAGAATACCACGAGGGTTCTTTATAGGTGACCAATCGTTCTTCACACCTACAAGGGGAAGAACTTCCACATTGAAATCGCCACTATGCTACTCCCACTTTATTGACTCAGACTCCGCACGAATCTTCTTCGGACTAGTGTTGCTAAAATTATCGAAGCATGCGAGTTAATTCCTTGAAAATGAACAAGAGCTTACCTCCGGCAACTTCACTAGATGCCTCCACCCAGGCAGCAGATCAGAAAGTGCACCGTCACGGAAGAAGACAGTCATGGACCAAACTCCAAACCACCCCCGGCCCCTTTCCCAGCCCTCCGCGTTCTGCTATCCACTTAAAGGAATGACCGGATGCCATGTTTTCTCAGCAACTCGGCGACAAAAAAGATTACAAGTTTTTCAGCTCCTGTACAGTCAACGCGGGAGACATTATGCAGTGTATCACGCGAGGTAGTTGTATATTTGCGGGTTGTTCTTGTCCCGCTCAAGGTACTCCCTGTCGATGAGGCTCTCGATCCTCTTCTTTATGTCACCCGGTTTTATTGGGAACTTCAGCTGCAAACCAGCAGAGAAACAGCACACACCCGCGTATATCTGTTATGGAGACTGCGCTCAAGAAGGGGGAGCCTATGAGAGGCAAGGGAGATGAAGGCTACCTGCTGAAAGAGCTCAGTTATCAGGAGCGTGTGGCTGAGTATCTTCCTCGTCTTCATGATGCGGACAATGGCCGCGTCCACCTGAAGGAAAAATCCATGTCAGCACTTAAGTGCCCAAGATAGATGCACACCAATGCCAAAAGACAGATGGCAGGCCATTCGTGTGTGGTATCACTTCTTTCCTCCAGCGGGCTTCTGGCGATCATGATGATTAGGGTGAAGATGATAGTGATAGTTTAGGCAGATCATATGGGGTGCATGGAGATCAATGGGAATCAATCATAATGGAAGAGGAGGACCTGATACTGTCGGTCCTGGAAAACCCTCTCAGTTGTGCTCGCATTCTCTTCAACTGTCTCCTTCATCTGTATCGCATTGATCTGACAGCACAGCCAGTTAGACTGCGAACGAGGCAAATATATTAAAGAAAATGACTTTCGGTGGAAAGGTGGCTTACCTTTATGCGGTAGAGAGGAGCGCTGAACTCCTCATTGAACACAAATTCATCATCATCCTCCACTTCTCTTCCTTTAGGGTTCTGAGAAGCATTCCCAAGAAGAGAATTCACTCTACTGTAATAAAATGCAGATCCCAACGCTGATATTTAGGAGGAAAATAATTCACCTTCTGAAGCACACGAACTTTGCCGCATGCAAGGGACTGCAGGGTCCTGCGTAATTCCTTATCCTCTATGCTGGTTGAGTCCTTGACGTCTTGGAAAGTGAGCTTTTGGGCATCGTTGAACAGCATCAAAACGACAGTCTGCAACATGCAAGGAACCGATGCTTGATTTTTTTCATAGCGACAATCCTCCATGCCATTCCAATCACATCATCCCAACTTTACCTGGAATAGTGAGACTGCCAATTCCTTTTTACCCCTGGGGAAATGGGCTTTCAGCACACAATGGCCCAAGGAGTTCTGCCACATCAGGCGTCTGCCACTGTGCTTACTCAAGTAGAATTCCTTGAATATATCCTGTCATGTCAACAAGTATGTGTTGAGGAGACAAAAAACAGGAGCCGGAGAAACACTGAAGAATGGCCAACAAAGTATTCATAGACATACCTGGTAAACATTAAGCTCATGAGGAAGCCTAACGTCCATCGGTGGATATGTGGGCCAGTACCTGCCGACACGTCTCAATGGAGAGTGAATGCAGCAGAGAGGAAAATGTCGTCCCAGAATAGTAATAATAACCATAGACCAATTGTAGAAAATATGGAAGGGGCAACAAGTAAACATACCCAGTTGTTAAAACATGTACGCTCATCTCAATACCAGAAGGAAGCTTCGTCCTCGCTTGAGATGACTGTTTAAAAGAATCATTGATTTCTTTTGACAATTCAATGTCCTGTAAAAGCATTCGCGAGACGTTATATGAGCTCAAATTGGACGGAGAATAATAATAAATATTTTAAAATCAAACAACTTGATGGTAAATCCAAAACATACACACAGATAATTAGGATACTACCTCTTGATTCTGCTGCACTAATGCAGAAAAAGTAGACGCTTTCTAAAAAGACTGCGGTTGCCTGGGGGCCAGAGACAGGGCTAAGGTAGATACTATCCTTACTGGACGAGGACAATTTAAGGAAAACTTTGGAAAGAGAGGAGTCAGAACATATTTAGAACACAAGTGACACCAGCATCCGATTATTGCCGGGTCTAGGACAGAGTGAGAAGACAGATAAGAAAGGCCACCCAAGCAAGAAGAGAGGTTTCATCCAAAGAATAGTCGATTATGTGAGGCAATTTTGTTCAATACGCCCATCTATTGTTTTTCTTAATGGAGTGTGCCAAGGTAAACACGAAGATATCTTAAGGCAAAACGAAACAGATTCCCATGAAAATAAATTAGAAGAACATATACAGAGGATGACAGGATGAATGTCCAGAACACAAAAAAGATGCCAAAAATGGAGGGAATGATATTTCTAAGACCAAAAAACAGCGGAAATACTGCACCCCAAATTCTTAGATTTAATAAGATGGCAGACAATAGTACAAAGTCAGGAAATACCCATAAAAGCAAGCAACCTCAATATTTCTGCAAATAAAAAAATTAAAATAGACATACGAATAAACATCAGAGGTCAAATAAACGATCTTGAAGAAGCCTACACATTGTATGAATGATTTCCAGGTTTTGTCAGATTAATTTGCTTGCCAGAATATTCCCCTAAAGTTATAGTAATCCTTTACTTTTTACAACGTTTACATTCGATCAAGTGTTCATCGTGTACAAAGGCCCACCTTCCACAAAAATAGGTTTTACGGTGAATTTCTGAAGCCAATTCTGTACCTTCCATTACTGAAACAATCATAGCTACCTAAGAATCACCCCATTGTTTCCTACTTCTGGTACAATTCATCGACTTCCTTCCAGGCAAGAAGAACATGGGTCATCGTCTTGCACAACATAAAAAAATCGTGTCCCTCCATTTTTTACTTTTCTCCTAAACTGAAATGACTGATCCTCAGGCATCCAAGGAAATGACAATTTTACAACACAGTGACAGCCCGCTTTTGATATACAGATCAAGAAACTCCAAATTATATGTCCTAGTTCCCATTTGATTTTAACTTTGAAGTGTAGACTGTTTGTCAATGAAAACATGCATCAATTAGAGTTTTTCATAGGATGATTTGGCCAAATTTTCCATGGAGTCATATAGAATTTATATCAATTTTATCTTAGAAAAGTAAACATCCATATTTATCGTTCTCAGGGTAAAGAATGAAAAAACTCACAAAAAGGAGCTATACAAGGAAACCTATAGGCATTTACTAAATAACTAAATGTCGAAGTCATAAAACAATGGCAATTAGAGGCCTAAAAAAGCTCTTATAATACAAAAATCCTTTGTCAACAAGTCCTGCACAGAAAGTTATAAGCATTTACTAAACATCAACAAGGACCAGATTCATAATAATAAATATGTCAAAAGACAAAAAAATACGTAACAGTGTGTAGATGTTAGAAAAACATTACCAAAAATAATTATTATTCCTTCAAACATTACCAAACATTTGGAATAACTTCTGAGATTCCAAGGTTGACTTGAATTTTCCAAAGCTCATCACAATGATGGCATTGCATCCCGAGGTCAACAAGAAGAGGATTTCTGAAATTTATTTCACTAATTTCATCCGAATTCCTCTCTCTACATATAAAACTCTAATCTCACTGAGCTCGGACGGGAGGGGGTTTCCTAACTCAAAAGGGGGAAACCTTGTATTCTTCTGTGGGTTAGTTCCTACTGCCATCCCAATTAATGCAAGGGGAGTGATAAACAGAATCACAACAGTTTCCAATACTTCTGATTCTAATCAATTTTGAAGCTAACCATACACAAATTTAACATACTACTAGTCTTTTTTTTCTGTATCTTGACTGGATTTAGAGTAATCAGGCAAAAACTTTTGGGACAAGGAGGAAGGACTCATACCCTCGGTGAATGAGAAAGCTTCATATGATTAACAGTAACCCCTTGTAAGGTATGGAGTAATAGAATTAAACCCTTGTAATATGAGTAATAAATAACAGGGAACGTAAGGATTATATAGAAAAAGGGTATCGTACCAAACTAAAAAAATCCAATAAAAAAGGAGAAGAAATTATAGACATTCAAACCTTAAACATCCCCTCCAATTTATTTGTAAACTGGCTGCCACACTCCGCTTTGAGCTGAAACAGGGAAAAAATTAATGCAATGAGAATTTCCTGAAATTTCTTATTTTCTAACCGTGAAAAAATTTCTGAAAATATAGATTACTTTGGATATCATTGACTTCTCAGCATCAATGGAGGCACTCTTTCCCAACAACAACCGTTTAGCAAGATCCTTTTTATAGAATGCCTCAAACACATCTTTACCCTGAATAACATAAAAGACGAAACGTTTAGCAAAAGAAAACGCAAGAAAGAAGTAGAAAACAATACAAAAGTAAATACCTCTGACTTTTCATGGGGAAAAAAATTATTTCATATTTCATTACAGCTTCAATAAAAAGAAAAAGAAAAACAGCGAAAAGCGCATTAAAGTGGCTTACTTGTATGAATCTGAATAAAACTAGAACTTTATCAAGAGTTCCTTCCAATTCTTCTTCAGATGTACCTTTGTTACCAGCCCGAAGCTTCTCATCGAGAAACTTAGCAATGAGTTCTGCTGGCCGGTTCTAATTTAAGGAACAAGAGATGCAATCATTAGTTGAATCAACACTCAGAAGACAGCAGCATACAGCACGAGTAGATCAACAATGTAGTTTGATAATAGAGATAACCAACCCAGGACAAGCTAAAACAACTATACAAGAACATGCAACGTTCTCATTGTTGGTGTGTAGAAGGCTCATGCCACAAAAAATCGATTGAAACACAGAAGCAAAAATTGAAAGAACATAAGCATAACTAATATTATCAGGACGAAAGAGTAAATATTTTTTCACGAGAGATCAAACATATGCATGAATACTGAATAGATTTTTCTTTGTGCTACAGAAAAATACAAACACGATAAAGATCGGAAATTATGCAGATGCTGATGGCATCCAGAGAAAAAAGAATCTGTATATTGAGGGAATCAATGCCTCCTGATTCGGATTGTCCTGTGAGCCAACATATAAACAATCACAAAACGAAGTAAAAAATGTACACAAACTTTATAAAAGTCATAGCTTACAAGGAATAGCTTGCACCATCATTGGGTGATTTTTAACGAATTGGAAAACTCCTACAATTAGGTGCAGCAGGAACCAAACGAAGATCTATATGATACAGCACAAAAACACTTCCTTCAATTCTCCTGAAATAATCTACAAAACACGAAGATAGGAGCCAATCATGCTTACCTAATGTCGAGCACACATGATTTCCAGACTCAGACAATTCTAATCAGGATAAGGCATCCCAATCCAATTCAAGCCAAGTATTGGATCCTCATGAAAGATTGATACGAAAAAGGAAAGGACAGAATCATCTGGAAATTGACTAATCTCACTACGGCCAATTTTGTGCTATGCCTCTCACAGAGTTCCTTGTACCATCAATATCATGATTAGAAAAAAAGAACTAAAGGGCCCCATTTGCAGCTAACAATGAAAGAAGAACAGAAGAAAGAGCGGTACTAGCAAAACAAAATGGAAAAGTGTGGGGGGAATAATTACTCAATAGCCATTTTATTAGAATCATTTCTAAGTATACGCCAAAAATAGTCACATCCCTAGGGAAAGCTGAATTGGCCATCTGATCAGATCCATACGTTGAGCTGGCAGATCCACATGACAGTGGTGCTACAAGATTCACAAATATGATATATTTACGATTCAAAATGTAGATAGTGATTACTAAATATATATTTGACTTTAGCAAAAGTTGAGCTTAATTCGATTAGACAATGAAATATAGTAGGATAGATCAAAGATTAGGATCAACATGATTAAAAGTTGAAAACTGTTATTATCATACATGTAAACGAAAACATGAACGAAAAAAATCTACGAAAGAACAATGGATGGATTTTCTACGGTAAAATTGCACATTAAAAAATCTGGAATGACCTTTGTTTACAGGTCTTTGCAAACAATGGAAACGAAAATGTAGCTGGACCAAATTTCACCTCCAAAAATTACTTCAGAATCAAAAGGCGCGATTAGAATTCTCAATTAGGACTTTGAGTAGCTATTTTGCCCAAATACCTCAAATGTTTCTTGAATATCAAATTTTTTAACTCAAATAGAGTAGAAACCCATTCCAACAGAAGTTGGGTAAGCAAATAGAATAAAAAGATTAAAAATAGAAGGAAAGAAATATGGCCCACCTGACGGAGATTGATGAGATGCTCAAATGCATCCTTTATTGTGTTGGAAAATGATTCATTTCTGAAAAAACCTTCCTCCCAAATAGTATCAACAGTAGCCTTAAAGTCTAGGAGACAGGAAACTAAGTCCTTATCTTTTTCTTCATCCATAACAATTCCCTGTCCAGTTCCCCGGATGTAAGAGCTGAGGGCTTGTCTTAATAATTCCAAGGCATTAACCCTCGAAAACAAGTTATACATTCGTCGGAGATCATCAATGCGACTTCCATTCATCAGCACTGTGAATCCCTAGACAACAGAAAAGTATTATCATAATTAAAAGAAATGTTTCAAGAGGGAAAGTGTAAATAAGGCAACGTAGGGCTGTTCACCTTATCAAGAATTGCAGATACATGGCAAGAAAGAAGTTGCCTTTCAGCAGTTGCCACCAGAGGCTTTCCCGTACTTCCATCTAGGTAGAGCAAGCATCTTTCATGCTCTTCATGTAGCCTCAACTGTTTACATACATTACAATGTTTCTTTCGAATCAAAACTTAAGCTTATGATGTATGATTTATGTGAAAAAAGTTACAAATATTCTATCAAATGAATAAAAAAGTAAAGAGATGAGAATGAAACATGACGTAAGCACTGAAATCATGAGAAACATGATAAATCAACTCTGAAGAACGCACCTCCACATGTTTCAAGTAATCAGGAACATCCGATTCCTGCATGTATTTCACACCTTCAGAGGCATAAAATTCAGAAGTGCATTCAAGAAATGGTTTTTCAAATCTCTCTGTGTAGATTCCTATGGCAGTAAACATCTTCAATAGATGATTGAGAAGCGTTCTATCAACCGCTTCACCTGATCTGATATACATATCGAAACCAAATGAGCACATAGACTGTGAAGCAATGATTACAAAGTAAGAGAATAAATTACAACCAATCCGCTAAGATTTAAAGCAAAATACCCAGCATTCATAAATACATTAAAAAAGGAAATCAGTTTTACTAAACCAACTGTTGAAACGTCTCTCCCTGGTGTTACAGTTATAATCAGGCTATTTTTAATCTGATTTAAGTCTCTAGGTAACTTTGAATTAACTTTAGAATATAGCAAGAATCATGAATGAGAGAAAAGAAATACAAAATTAGAAGATAAAAAGATAATTCAATATTTAAAAGATTATACAGAGTCCAGAATTGTACAAGACATCATCAAGATGATAATTTACACACCAGTCTCTCTCAACAAAGCCATTATGCTTTCAAGAATACTAATCAGTGTATTCGTCATATAGAAAGCGTTTGATGTACATTGGACTGTAAAGGCCTCAATTGATGTTGTGGATAATTCCCTCTTAATATTAAGAACAAAATGAAAATGTCTTTTGGTAGATATACTCTTAGATTTTTGAGATCCAAAATCTCAGCTCGAACTGTCTCTTTATTTATAAGACTTTCATGAAAAAGAGCATTACACTTCTACTTTCATTTTCACCTGTATCTGCTCGGAGAATCCAGTGATATAGGTGAAGAACCATTTGGCATATAACATTTCCCTGTCAATTACTTAAATATCTTTAAAAAGACTAATCACTAGTTAAAAAAATTGTTGTTCCCTTATTACAGAACAACTGAATCCATGCTGTTTCATATTCATCCATTTTATACCTCAATTCGAATATAGTGCGGCGTACTTTTTGCAAAGAAAGGAAATTATAATTTTTTATTTTATTTAAGAGATATTTGAATTCTTCAGATTACATTATCCTTCATTGCTGTTGCAAGGTCTTCTTATTTTTCTCACAACGCATAGATATGGGAGCGGCAGAGGATAATCTACTCATGAACATGTCACACTTTCATTATCTGTTGGGAAGATACTTTATGCCGAATCTTACCGTCGTTGTCCCTAAAAGTTTTTTAATAAAATGATCCCTGAAGTCAAGAACATGAAAGATGAAAGCGGAATAAAGAACAGTAGATTGGAAATATTTTAAATAACAATTGGTACGAAGAAGGTGGAATGGAACCAAACTTGGTGTATCTAATCACAAAAAATGTAAATGAGGAAATCAAACAATGGTTGTAAAATTTTGATGTTTACTCCGGTTCCTGATAAATATAGATTAAAATAAAATCTCCAATGTATTAGTCTTCTATGTAGCTTTCCAGTGTCCCCAAGATCCAGCACGTCCTTGAGCCCTTTGGCTTCAAGTGTAGTTTTGGCAGAAATTACACAAACATCTTAAAAAACCATCCTCAACAAAAGAAAGCACTGAGGGATTCAATCTAAATTATACGCCCCAGTAGATGGTCTTAGGTGAGAAAAGATACTTACAAAGCAAATAACATCGGTAAATTCCACAGAAAATAGATGACTGAAAATAGACTAAAACACGTTTATCAAATGGCAACACGTCACATTTCATCTTTGAGCTCAACAAGCTAGCACAGTCAGCTTCAAAAGCCAAGCCTTACAAACATTAGGGATGTTATCAGCAAACAAATCAAAAAATTAAAAAAACTGAGGGCCAGGCCTAAAACCAAGTTTCACCGGATCCGGCCAAGTAAATGAACCATGCAACACACCCCAGTCCTATCTATAATATCACATCCATTCTTATAGACACAGCCCCTCAACCATTATGCAGCTGGCTAGTATGGCCTGAGACCTGACACAAGAACCATCAGGATATGGACCCCATAGAGAATAGGTAGGCTGCCCTATGTATCCTAAATCCTAGTTTAATTAATTGTTCCCGAGATATTTCCATGAAATGTAAAAAAAAACACTTTGGACAAAAAGAAATAATCTGATACAATACAAAGCTAATCCCTGCAACTATATGCCAAAGATAGGGAGAAGTACTTGACGGTTCATCAAACAATATTGACATAAAATTGGAATGGGATAAGATACGCGTTTGAATATCATAATGTTTATCGGAATTGTCCATCAAACCACACTTTGTGAGGTATCATCGCAAGCAATCGAATTGAGAAGATAGTAGACCACCGCCTTGCTTTTGTCACCTTATTCTTGTGTAAAATGGTCAATGCACCAACCTACTGTTATTTGAGATGCAGTGCCTTTAATGAACTTCCCCCAAAACAAACATCAGAAAAAAAGCCGTTTATGCCAGAACAACCATCAATGTCTCTTTTCAACGAGATGTAGATAGATTTCCATTGTTTGAAAAATCCCTCCGAAAGAACCACGATTTCTATCACCTATGCCCACGATTTTTATCTTAGTTCAAACCAGAAATGTTGTTTATCGAACACAGCTTATGCAAGCCTCATAATGAGTAAAAACCGATACTGTACCATAGTAAACATAGATTATAGGTCCTCAGAGAAGAACAGTATCAGTATGCTACAACTAGAACAAAGAATGAGAAAGTGGTATAACTTCAAAATCCCCAATGTTTAGCATTGCAGAAAACAACGAACAGAGTTAGGGATACATACCTCTCCCGCTCAATTAATCTTAGAAGCCCAGTGACGGTTTTATGCTCTACTTCCGTGAAGAATGAAAGATGTTTGCGAAAAAGCTGCAAGCCCATGTCCCATAAAGACCGAACATTTGGAGTTTGCTTGACATACGTTCTATCGAGATACAATGCTATACCACGAATCATTAGCATCTGATCACAGAAGTCCTGCCAACATTTCTCTACCAAACACAAGAATACTACCAAGTCAGGGCTCTGCCCAACCAATGATTGTAGTGCTGTAGATATGTGTACTTCACATTCTCTCTGAATACGTCGATAAAGATTTCCCCCCATCCTGTGAAGACAAAGATCACTAACAGCCTACACGCAACAGGAAGAGTTTATTGGCACTGCACTTACTAAATAAGTTAAGACATGATTAAATAGTAACTACAACAAGACATATCGGATGAATTCACCTGATAGAGCTTTTCTAAATCACAGGGGTCAGGCTGCTTTAAAAATATACCGGTAATAGCTGACTTCAATTTTGCCCAGGTGTCCTCTTCAAAATTGGTTGGTAATTTTGGCTTGCCTTAGTGAGGGAGAAAAAAAAATCAATTAATAAATATAAATGCATAATAAAAAGTTACAAATAAGCTCTCAACTGACCAAGAAAAATGACTTTCAGAAAAAAAAAAAGAATTATTTTCAAGAAACATGGGCATATTTATGAAAATACATAACATTGATCACGAAAAGTGAATGTATAAAAGATCTCCCATTGAAATTCAATCTATTCATGTTGAAGTTCCCACTTAAATTGAAACTGGCAACCAAGAAGCTGGAATTTTTCCTGCATCTATAGGTCGTGTATTTGGGAGATGAAGCTTGAGAATGCTGACTTTAAGTGTTTTAGACAATCGCAAAAGCTGCCACAATGACTTCAGAGATTGGAAATGTTCTTCAGCTGCTACAATGTTGGGATTCAACATGTCCTCCTTATGTAGCGATATTTTTTTCATAGAGTGTCATTCTTAATAGACTATCTAGAACGGAAAACAACAAGCATAGATTTAGAGAAGGATTTAAACGGATGCTTTGAACCGCCTAGATCTATCCACTCTTTGAAGGAATAGGTGAGAGACTAAATGGGCCATAAACCTGGAGTAGTACCAAATAGGTCAAACTCAACGACTGGAAAAATGTTATGCAAAACGAGTACAAGGCTAGCTCGCTAAAATGTCATCTGACCTACAATATAATGAATCATCTGATTGATATATAAAATCTTCATTTCTTGGCCGATCATTTTGCTAATTTGAATCATATCTAAGTTATCTCTCATCCCCTACTTTTACCTTTACAAATCAATTAACAGAACAATGTTCTTCCAGTTGCCAACCACCTATCAAAAGACCAATATGATGAATCACTGATTTATTTCTCCTTCCAGCTATATACATCTCTTAGAATGACCTGCTATTTTCCTTCTTCCCCTTTATATTCATTCATAAATACTTGCATCTTCTACACCATGTGGAATTTCATCTTCTACGACTAGAACAATGGCATAGCATAAGTGAGGATAGCATACGTGACCCAGGAATTGGTATAAGCGTTACTGTACAGTGGTGAAACCATAGATAAGTTTTATTTCCCCACTTGGGTCACCATGTGTGTCGGAGATGACGGCCAAAAAGAAAAGGGAAAGTGAGTAATTATCCTCAGATCACAGCGTCACTTTGCCTATGCACACCAGCCGTGATTAGCGCTAGCTATCATGGAGTCCTCTGCGCTGTCGGAAAAAAACTAGGAACACATCTGGGATCAGCATAACGCTTGAAAATGTCTCTTCAGGAGCCTGCCTTCTTGGTCCAAGTGCCAAAGAATAGCACCCATTCATTTCGCCCACAACGGTGGCAGAAAAATCAGAGTCCAGAGCATACACGATGGAAACGTGAACAGGAAATATGGGCGGCTAAATGAATCGAAAGTTAGGAAATGCTAGGGGGGAATGGATTGGACCGAAGACAACATAGATGCAGAGAACAAGAGCACCTTTGACGAGTTTAATCACCAGTTGCTTCTTGGCAGCGGGCTGCGGAGGAATAGCCTTCTTCCTGGTAAGATTGGCAGCAGCCCCCGTGGTAAGCGCAGTCGACGGGATGGGATCAGCGGCGGCGGCCTTGAGGCCGTCATGCTCGACGAGCATAGCGTCCTCGTCCGCAAGGCCACCTTCATCGCCTGGGGCCTGTTGATGCTGCGGCTGATGGAGCCCATTCTTGTCGAGGGAGCATGCCGCGCCTGGGGCCTGCTGGGACTTGGCCTTCTTCATGACAGGAGAGCAAGGCGAGCGGTGGGAAGGAGGAACGAACGGTCCCCCACTGTGATTGGCGCTTGCGCTGTTCCTGACGGCGGAGGAAGAGGTGGTGGATGTAGCGCGCAGTGGCCGCTTAGGGTGAGTCATCAATTAGACGAGATCAGGGGAGGGCATGGGCATCGGAGCGCGAAGCAAGTCCTCAATAGCCGCGAAGCTTTCCCCAGAGGAATCCAGAGAGGGCGAGCGTTGGTCTGCGCGGCCCTCGGCGTTGGAGTGTGGGCAGCTGGCGGGGGAGGTACTCGGGAGCGAACGACGAGGGGGCTTGGGGAAGGAGCCCCCGAGCGGTGGAAGAGGGGTTCTTCTCGGAGGGGCCGCGGCGTAAGAAAGGGCAGTTTAGAGGTTCGAAAACGAAGAATCATCCAGGATGGGCTGGGCACGTCCGGCTCGCGGCGCTGGGCCAAGCCTTGCCGGGCGTCCTGTGAGGCTGCTGGACTCGGGCCCCGGACCTGCGGAGTTTAAAGTCCATCCTACGGAGCCCAAACCCGGCCCGCCATCAGGCAGCGGCGACACAGAGGGGGCGGCACACCCGAGAGGAGAGGAAGAGACGGGGTAAGGATGGGCGTAACTGGGCTGGCACCAACGAAACAAACCGTAGGGTATTTGGATTGGGTGATCTCGAAAATCTGGGGTTAGCTCCAATTGTTCATTTGGACGGTCCCAGACTGTGGCCGTCCTGAACAGGATCTCCTCCTGTATTCTTCCTCCCCCCGGTGACCGGGCGGCGCCGGAGTGGGTGGTGGGGATGGAAGTGGTGTATCTGATCGGCTCCCTCGTGTCCTCTACGCTCACCTCCGCCGTCCTCTCGCTTCGCCTGGTGCTACGCTGCCTTGCGTCCTGCCTTTGCCGCCCTCCCGGGGGTGACTTCGAAGCCGCTAAAGGGGATGATGCGCCGCTGCTCCGGTTGTACCAGGGCCACGTGAAGCACGTCCGACGAAGTCCCCATCACCACGCCTTCGAGTACCCCGTCCGCTACGCCCTCGTCAACCTAGAACGCCCATGCTCATCTACTGCCTCTCCTCTCCCCTCTTCCCTCTTCCCGCCTTCCTTCTTCGCCGGCCACCTCTCCGCCGATAATGCTCGCGCTGTCACCGACACCAACGGCCCTGTGTAAGATCCTCGAGCACTTCCCGCGCTCTCTCCTCTTCCTCTTCTTCAGTGCGAATGATTACCTGTGATCGGGGCATTCTCTCCCTCATTTTTAAGTCCACATTTTTTTGGGGTTACAAATTGGATAGGAGCTGATGAGGCCTTGACGATCCTCGTTCCCCATCAAACAATGATGGCTGCTCACGACTCGGGGAACCTGCAGAATCTACACAACCCACAGTTTCCACATGGAGCTGTCTCCCATGCTCCGTGAATCCTGTGGCCGGGGAGGAGCCTCCCTACGGCCATCAGGCGTAGGTCACACACCTTTGGAAATCATTCCTCTCGTTAATCATTCTGAACTTTGGAAGCCGCACCCGAGGTTCTCTCTGTTTTACATTTATAGGTCATCTTTTCCCCCTTCCATGAGGATAGCAAGAGACAGGGCGCTCTGCCGATTTGGACCGACCTCTTGGGATGAGTGTGTGTGTGTGTGTGTGTGTGTGTGTTGTGTGTTGGTGAGCTCCAGCCTTGGTCTCTTGACTAGCCTTCTAAGGTTTTTCTTCTTTATGATGGTGATTCTCTCATCAGTATTTCCAGCCCTTTGCACCGCAGAACGTTGTTGAAATTTCTTTGGGGCAAACTTCCCTGAATCTCCTTTTCCACCATCGCTGCGTCACAAGATGCCTCCATCACGAAAGGCTCCCAGCTCGCTGATTTGATCCTGCGTGATCAGGGGGGCATATCTTAGAAGATATGACAGGAATACACTGCTCAGTTTACACTTCCGACTTGGAGAGTCGGGATAACTATTGGGAATTGAGGAAAAACCATCATGCTATGCTAAATGGTTTCTCAGCCTTGATCTTTTCTCATAGATGCCCTTCGCTTCAGCAGGTCAACTTACATCAAAGTAACATAAGACGCGTCATTCACACACAAGTGCATGGAACTCAATGCTATACACAATCTGAGCAAATGTCTGCTTTCGGTTTGAACGTTAAGTGTGGCAATCTGAGCACATGAAATGTCGATTAAGATGAAGGCATCAATCCCTCATGGCTGATGACCTACAATCTTGCATTTGAGTCTCGTTTCTTTGGTGCTTAGGGTAATCGCCTAGATCTCCCATATAGTGGCACCACAATGACACTTAGTACAGGTCGGTTCTCCAATTTTCTAATGAAACTATCGTGACCTCTAAAAGACATTGGCCTTATTGTGAGCTTAAAACTCAAATCTCATTTACAGTTGAATGCCTATTTCATCTAGAGGAGGGACTCAGTGAATTCCTACGGATGTTGTTTTACCTTATAGCTTGTCATCACTACAGTGACCTGATTCTTTAGATCTCCCCTCATGTAAGTCGGGTTACTCATGTGTGTGAAACTTAAGTAATCTTCAGCCTTATTCTTGGTAGAATTTTTGTCTTTCTTATCATCAAGAATTTAGCGATTGAATCTACCAGTAAAAGCGTATGCATGCACTTTCTTGTTATTCATACTTCTTGTCTGTTTTTAGTTATGATTTGAATTCATCATCTGTGGGATTGTAGTTTTACCATTGTGCATTGCAAAGAAACTATGCTTCTGTTTTCATTAGTGTGCTTAATTGGCAAGAAATTTCTCTCAGAAAAGTGTGTTGTGAATCACCCTCATCTCCGTAGTATCTAAGCACATAACATGTCTTTTGAATTGGACCGAGAAAGAATGCCCTACATAACCTTCTTGTGAGTACAGTGCAACGATGTATAAACGCGTAACTTGTAATTCATTTACTACCAATGCTATTGACGTTTTAACTTCTATTAGAATAATTCACAAGGTCTATTTTAAATTTTTCATTCTACAGAATTTTAGGTATGGTTCAACCCGAATGTGTGACTCATCTTTTAATTGCTTCCTGATGCGTCATGTTCAAGCAGCTTGCATGCTCATTCTACTTAGTAATTATAGAGGAAAGAAAACGTCAGGAAGACTCTATTATGTTAAACATCTAATTATTTACGATTTCCTTTACTGAGAAACTTGACTACTGCTTTTGTTCTCGTAACGAACTTTTATAGTATCTCAGAACAAATGATGCTTGAAATTGCATGATTGTGGGAACATTTTTCTTGTGCTTTCTTGGCATGTCCATTGGTAAGAAATGGCTGTCTTATCAATTGACCAAGTTAACTTTAGCCCTAAAATTTCATTGACTCAACATGTCCTTTGTGATATGCTTTCCACATAAAGAGGATTTGGTTATCTTTCATCATTCTAATATACTCTAGCCTTTACCAACATAGAAATAAACAGTGATATACTATTATACTTTCATTTTAATCCAAATACTTTAGTTCAAGCCATTGATTTCAGAACCTGGCGAGACAATAACTTCCATAAATTTCTGGTGGTATTGTCTTGGAGTTGTACTTGTAATTCTCTGGATGATCATATTATTTTGTACGGTTCATTTACGTCCCGTCACTAACAACACCACAAGAATGGTCTCAATTTCCATTTTACGGATGTCAGGGTGTCAAGAAAGGGATGGGTTTTGATTATCTAGCATCAAACCAGCCTGACACCAAGCATTGATTGGTGTATTAGGCTAGAATTCATTCCCTTATGTTCCTTTTGTTTGAACTGAAGCCAATTAGGCATAAATAGTTGAGGTGATCGACTGCCAGTCTCTATCTCAGTTAGATGTCGGCATTCCCATGTTTCCTTTACATGTGTCTACAATTGGTCTTTGCACTTTGGACCTCTCTCGTTAGGTAAATCTACAATTTAATACATGCTGGCGTCCTCTTGGATCGTGCCCTTTTGACCGCATTAGTTGATGTCTGTTTCCTCACGCTATTCACAGGCTGCTGCTCACGATTCCACCGAGTGTTGGGTACGAACAGAATCCTCTGAGCATCTACTACTGTTATGATGTCGTATCCAGAGCAGACAGTAAGCATGAAGCAGGAGCAGGTGATGATGGGGAGTCCATGGCAAGTACTAGACCCTGTCTAAGGAAATGCATCGCAGAGGTTAGGGAACAGTCGTCCTCTTTATACCTACCCCCCTTGCCCCGGCGACAGGCCCTGGTTTTCTTGATGGATGGCTTGACTTTGTCCCAGGTCACAAACACACCATGGGGCGAGAGGGCGTCATTCGTTTTCGACCCAAGATCTGACCTGGTTGCCAAGCCCTTGCACGTGAGCCCCTTCATGGTGAGCGCCCGCCCACGCATTTACTCTCATCTCTCGTTCCACGTCCTGGCCCGCCGCTGCAGCGCAGGGCTTCAAATATAGTTATCCTCTGGGCTGATCCTGGCTAGCCAGTTCCTCTGTGTGAAGGAAAACTGGTGGGTTCTCTGTGTGTTTTTCCCTTCTTCTAATGAACGGCACTCTTTCTTCTACAAGGGTGATTTATGTGCTCGTTTAGTCTGGAATTGGATGGTCCTTTCAAAGGGACGTGTCAGGCTATCTGATCGCGCGCCTTTCTACGCTTGGAGATGGGCTTCCCTGCTCCTTTATTCCCCAAACAAGCAGACTGATAGGATCCCCAACGCAGGATATGCTGGGGAACTGGAAGATACACGCAGGCGAACCAGGCGACAAACTCTTCGTTGGAATCTCAGTCCAGCACCCGGAGATGGGCAGCTATTTCACCGCGACCTTAAGTGCCAAGGAAGTTTCTTCATCTCGACCCAGCCCTGCGCTCTTCTTCTGGCTGATGCCTCAGAAGGTGGCCCTGTGGATCTACTGGCAGGTGAGCGGCGGCGACTTGATGTTTCAAATCTTGCCCGAGTGAACTCGAGACGTTGTCTCCTCTCAATCCAGCATTTGTCCCGAAAATATTTGCAGGCTGTGAAGCTCTGGTGGAAGAACGTATCATTCATCCAGCATCCGAGGTATTCGAATCCAGCGTACAGAGAGGACGCCCTGTCGCGCGATCGGGAGCTGCGCTGCCCTCTCACCAAGGGGGGAGGGGGGCCGCGAGACGACGACCGCCGTTCAGACAGCGCGGCGGCGGAGGGGGGAGGGGGCATGGCCCGGTGGTGTGTGTGGAGAGACGCCGAGTGGCCCTGGTCCTAGCTGTTGTGCTCGTCGGTTCGAGTTGGTTTCGTTTGGCTTGCCCTTCCTTTCTTTGTTGTAGACAATAATAAGGTTTGATCGGGCATTCTTCATTGTATTATTAACCATGTTGTCCCTTGAAATGCATCCATGCATGCATGCATCGAAGGAGAAGCAACTGTCGCATCTGGAGAGAGGGAGAGAGGAGGAGAGAGAATATCGGCCCAATTGCACTCTGGACTCCAATCCAACGGCCAGGATGGCCTTACAATTACGAAGTTCCGTGTGCAAAAGCCCGACATCAGACGCCTTCTCCTTCCAATGATAAACCCTACGCA
>CACVBZ020000046.1:0-50963 GCA_902729315.2 Spirodela intermedia
TATCTATCTATCTATCTATCTATCTATCTATCTATCTATCTATCTATCTATCTATCTATCTATCTATCTATCTATCTATCTATCTATCTATCTATCTATCTATCTATCTATCTATCTATCTATCTATCTATCTATCTATGTATCTATCTATCTATGTATCTATCTATCTATCTATCTATCTATCTATCTATCTATCTATCTATCTATCTCTCTATCTATCTCTCTATCTATCTATCTATCTATCTATCTGTCTGTCTATCTATTTATCTGTCTGTCGGTCTGTCTATCTATCTATCTACCTATCTCTATCTTTCTTTCTCTTTATTGTAGATAAGGAGATCGTCGTACCACAACGGGATTAGGGTTTCGGAGGTAGCAAAGCTCATCGACGTGTCGGGGGTGCAGACTTACGTCATCAACAGCGCCAAGATCGTCTTCCTCAACGAGAGGCCACAGCCGAGGCAGGGAAAGGGGGTCACCTACTCCTGCGAGACCTGCAGCCGCTGCCTCGTCGACGCCTTCCGCTTCTGCTCTCTCGGCTGCAAGGTCTGCGAGCAATCCTTCATCGAAGCTACAAACTTTACGCCAATGTTCATCCATTTTTTGCAAAATTATGGCGTTTATTTTCATACAAATTTCCTTATTTTGTTAAAATATGAGAAGCAACCACGCCCATTACCAATCACTTTCTCTCTCTAAAATGCTTATTTGCGTACTCTTTAGATCCTTGGAAAGGAGATTGATTTTCGTTTCTTTTTCTCCAATCTCATCAGCTCCGGGGAATGAAGAGCGACCCGGGGCTGACCTTCTCCCTGCGACCCAGACCCGGCCGGGAATACTCCAACGAATGGGAATCGGACGACTCTTCCGCCGGGAAGAAGCTCAAGAAGGCCTCAGTCTCCTCGCCGGAGGGCGGCGGCACCGCCACCACCAAGAGGCGCTTGCCGGCACCTGGAGAGGACAAGACGGGCGCTGCCGCGAGCAGCATTTCTCCGACGACTCCTCCGATAGCCAGCTACCGGACTTCCCGGCGGAAGGGTATACCCCACAGAGCGCCCTTCTAGAGAGAGAAAAAAACCCACGTAGAAAAATTAGAAAGACGTTAAATCTTGGGAGCCCATAGAAAAACAGTAGGACACTTTAGGAACCGCTAGAGGAAGATCCACCAGGTCAACTAAAAGGCGACGTGTACATTTTGTGAATAAGATCTTGATCAGAGTGTCTTCTTCTTTGATCAGATTTTTGGGGGTTTTTCTGTACTTTGCTGATGAGCGAGAATCTCCGAGTTGAGTCTTCAGGGCTCCAGCCGTTGGGAAGAACGAGTGGACGGGGGGGTGATTGGCGGGGCGGGCAAGCTTAGCCGTTGGGACAACGGAGAGAGGGGACGCATGAACCGTCGAGATTCGCCCATCACATCACGATAGTCCGTTGGGATGGACTTAGGCCCACGCGAGCGGCTGGGCCTCGTTAATCGTCCTCTTCGTTAATCTCTCTCTCTCTCTCTCTCTCTCTCTCTCTCTCTCTCTCTCTCTCTCTCTCTCTCTCTCTCTCTCTCTCTCTCTCTCTGAGACCCGACGTCCGATGCCCGCCGCCGCTTCAGGACCATTCACAGGATGACACGTCACTTTCCGGATGACAGAGAGCGAAGGCGATGGAGACCCCCCTGCCGTGGTTGTCCCGGCAGACGGCGGCCGTCACTGTTGGGCGCCGACATCATCCTAATCGACATCCTAGCGAAACTATACACCTTTTTTAGTGAAATTATGAATTTTAAATCCCCTTTTATTTTTCTCCATACCTCTTTATTTTTTCAATTATATCGTAATTTATAAAATTAATCCTTTATTATTTCCATAAAAATATTCACTGACTGAATCAGAAAATTACTTATAGGAATTAATATTTTATTATTATTATTGTAAAATTGAAAAATATTAAAGTGGAGATTACGTGGGTTTTATCTCTTCCACACTAGTTACAGCTCTCGAATGGGGCCCATCGACAGGCTGACAGCTCTATTCTGGCTTTTTTTTCCTTACTAGTCGAAGTTGACTTTAAAGAAAAGTCAGACAAATGGGCCTCTATTACAAAAGTGAAGCAGGGGGCGGGTGAATCGCCACGTGGCCCAATGGGCCGCCTGCCTCCATTGCTTTGTCGCCCGATAAGAAGAAGTCGGGCTTCGACCGGTTTTCAAGGTACCCTATAGAGGGGAGCAGCCAGTTGTAGTGTGTTAGCTAATTTTGTTGAAAGTCAACGCAAACATCAGATTTTGGCAAAAAATCCCCCATCACCTTACTTGTTGCTGTAGGTCCTCGTAAACATCGTAGAATTAAGAATGTATCCCTCCTGAGCCCCATGTTACCCGTTAATGAAAAAAATAACTAACTATACTGAAGTCAAATGAAGTTTTACCGAAATGACTCAACTGCCCTTTGTAAAAGGAACTACAGCGGATACCTACATGTCATTCTCATCCTGTCCCCTTTGGGTATTTTAGTCTTTTATCCAACAGGAATGGAATGCTCTGAGGAATACCCTCACCGGTCAACCCGAATGGATGGATTCCTTCAAGGTCCAATAACAATAAGTGGAGAATCAAGGGTTTATCCTTAATTCAGGCAATTTTGAGGGGCCTAGACCTGCTTAACCGGTGCCATGGCGAGCTGACCGTTGGATTGAAGTACAATCTGGCAGATTCTGGGCTTCCGGGACATTGTCGGGCCGAGCCCGTTTTCCTCCCAGGCCCTGTCTGTTGGCGCACCAACAGAGTCTCGAACAAAAACCCACCACGCGGTGTTGGGGTTCAGATCTGGCGCTGACTCTGCGTAGTGGATTATCTTCTCCACGCCACGTCGGATCTGACGCGTTCACTGGGTTTCTTGCCGTGTGAGGCAATCAACGGCGTTCATCAGCCCCCGGAAACTTGGGGCAGAAGTCAAAGTCCCGGACATTTTTTAGCTGCCTATTTCCGCGTCTGATTCCGTTAGCCTTCAACCGATGCAGAGAACCCACAGCCAAAGAAGGTAAAAATCCCAAAAAATAAGTTATAAAATAATCAATTTTTTTTCTATTTTTGGGTTTTTTTGTGAGAGGAAGGAACCCAGTCAATACCGCATTGGTTGGTTCCAACGGCAATTGTTACGGCGTTGACAGAAGGAACGCCTGTCGTTTTCCTGCCGGGGTGAGACCCCTTTCCTACCAGAATCCTCCGGGCCGAGTTCAGACCGAAACCACGTGCCTCGCTGGTGGATTTCCGAGTCGTCAGCTCTGACTCACCTCCTCCTCCACAGCTTGTATCGCATTCGTTGCTGACGGCTATCCGCGTGGCACCCTCGCGCTCCCTTATATACCCTCCTCTCCCTTCTCCTCCCACTTCACCATATCTCTCTCTTCTATTCTTCTCTCTCTTCTCTCTCTCTAGAATCTCACGTGATATGGGATCTTGCATGTCCGCCGGGGAGGGGAGCAGAGTCGTCAACGTGGCGCCGACGGCGAAGGTGATCGGCCTGAGCGGCGATCTGAGGGAGTACTCCTCGCCTATCAGCGCCGCCGAGGCCCTCGCAAAGGACGGCGCCGCCGCCTGCTTCCTCTGCAGCTCCGACAAGCTGTACTGCAACGACAACATCCCGGCAGTCGACCCGGAGGAGCCCCTCCAGCTGGGGCAGATCTACTTCGTCCTCCCCCTCGAGAAGCGCAGGGAGGCGCTGTCGCAGGGCGACATGGCGGCACTCGCCGTCAAGGCCATATCCGCGCTGGCGGCGGCGGCGGAGGCTGACGGCCGCAGGCGGAAGATCAGAGTGGTGGCGCCGCCGGAGGGCGGCTGGGGGGAGGAGAATGAAGAGGAGGAGATAAACGGATTCGCCGGAAAGAATGGCCGGCGGCCGCCGCCGATCGCCATCCAGCGGAAGATGAAGAGGAGTGGATCCTTGAAGGGGAAGAATTCCTCTTACCGCCGGCAAAGGTCTTCCCGGGTGCGTCTCGGCACCATCCCGGAGTTCGTCTCAGAGTAGAAAGACAGATAGAAATTATGAAAAAGCCCTAGAAATTAAACATTATAACCTATTCTCTCCCCTTTTCTGTAAATCACACATTTTTTGCGAAAGCGAGGCCACAATTTTTTGTTGAAGATTTAATATTTCTTATATTTAAGTCCATTTCGTCCATGCCCGATGGTCCGGGCCGGGCCTGAAGGCCAACCGTTGGGTCAGGGCGAACCCGGTTTGACAGTCGCAGGCTGGGTGGAGGGCCGAAAGGATGCCACGTGACAACCGGAGCCGAGCCACGGTCCAATAAGCCTGCTTGGTCGACTGTCGGCGACAGTTAAGGATACCGAATACCGAGTACGGTATCCGTTATATGGATGACCTCGCTTTCTTGGCCGACAAGGCAGCACCGTGGGCTTCTAGACAGAGAGAATGTCAGAAGCAGCCGCCGCCGAACTAGAATACCTGTTGTTCCGGTGGTAGCCAATCAGTCGCCGCAGTAACCCTACCTCTGTCGGGACACGGTAACCGTATACGCTTCTAGATTCCCTCTCTCTGTATGCCTGTCTCTCTCTCTCTCTCTTTTTCTGTGGTTCCGCCCACCGGCGCCCACATTGGCGGGCGGAGAGGACCGAGAAGGCAATCAACTACTCCTCCTGCGTCGTCGTCAACGGCTGGAAGGGTGGAGGGGGTCAACGGCTTCCTCCGCTTAGGGGAGGCTCTATTGCTCTCTCTCTCTCTCTCTCTCTCTCTCTCTCTCTCTCTCGTTTCTTCCCTAGGACCATGAGGCAGTCAACGCCGTCCTCCACTTAGGGAAGGCTCCCATGTTCTCTCTCTCTCTCTCTCTCTCTCGTTTCTTCCCGGGGAACCATGAGGCAGTCAACGCCGTCCTCCACTGAGGGAAGGCTCCCACGTTCTCTCTCTCTCATTTCTTCCCGGGGAACCACGATGCGGTCAACGCCGTCCTCCACTTAGGGAAGGCTCCCATGTTCTCTCTCTCTCGTTTCTTCCCGGGGAACCACGAGGCGGTCAACGCCGTCCTCCACTTAGGGAAGGCTCCCATGTTCTCTCTCTCTCTCTCTCTCTCTCTCGTTTCTTCCCGGGGAACCATGAGGCAGTCAACGCCGTCCTCCACTGAGGGAAGGCTCCCACGTTCTCTCTCTCTCATTTCTTCCCGGGGAACCACGATGCGGTCAACGCCGTCCTCCACTTAGGGAAGGCTCCCATGTTCTCTCTCTCTCTCTCGCTCTCTCTCGCTCTCTCTCGCTCTCTCTCGCTCTCTCTCGCTCTCTCGTTTTTTTCCCGGTGAACGTGGGATACGTTGGTGTGGTGACCCAACACAACCCCCGCCGGGACTCCTCGTCCCTATACGGCGACTGTGGGCCATGAGGGAGACAGAGAGACAGAGAGACAGACAGACCCCAATATCCGGTAAGATTATTTCAGTTCTGGGGAGACCCGAAATCGGGTTTCAGATTGATATCGGTTTGAAATCGTGTGCGGATGCGTAAGAATCCCGCGGGATGAGTGGGCCACGTGATAAAGAAAGAATACTCGATGGGTCCGCCACGTGGAAGTCGTTGGGCGGGAATCCCGGGGATTCTAGAGAAGCTTCCTCCCGCTTCCTCCGTCGTAACCCCGCCAGGCAGAGCTCCGGTGAGACCCGCTGGCGACAACCCCCCCGATCTCTCTGCTCATCGGAAAGGAGTCCGTCAACGAACGTCCTAGCATGAGCTGGTGAGCTTCCAACGAGCGGCGGAAGGCGGCTCTTGTAGTTCTAGGGGATGGCAGAGTGGACTGGCGTTCGCCGATCCTCATTAGCAGATCGCCGGAGTCATCTGATCTACGAAATCCACCGCCGGGCGCCTTATCAGTTCTCTGTTGGCGCTGCCGCGGCTTCTGGCCGGCATGTGCATGCCATGAACAGAATGTCAACAGATTTCCTTTCGTTCCCGGCAGAGAGAAGGTGTGTCAGAGCATAGATCGCTGTCATGGCGTTGGTTACTGGATTTGATCCACTGTACGCCGGGTGTTGATAAATTCTCATTTAATTCGGCCGGTGAGCATTCTACCTCTTTTCTTTATTCTTCTGTCCCATTCCGCGTCCGCGTCTGTGTGGAAGAGATCTCAAGGAACTATTCGACGTGTCCACGCCTCGTAAGATTCCATGGAATGAAGTCTCCTCCGACTTCGTTACTCCCTCGTACGGTGGAATTTTCGGAGATGTATTAGTACTTCCGACTCGCTCTCTCATGGTCTGAGGAAGAATTCTTTCATGGGTTGAATTGACCAACTGTTCCTCTTCGTAATCAGAGGAAGCACTGAATATATAACTTTCTCTCTTTCCTGACCATGTCCTTGTCGCGAACCACTGCTACACTTCCACCTAATTTGGCGCTTACAATGTCGATTCGTATTTTTTTTTCTCTCCTGTTGGGGTTGGTCACTCTGCTTCCCTCAGCAGAGCTGCTATGGCGAATAGTTAATCCCGCCACCCCCTCCCTTCCATGGTGGGCCTACTTCTGCTTTCATAGGCTTCCCTGTGAGCGGCGTGGATCTATATATCCATCCATGTACCGCCAGACTGGCTATTTCCCGTAAGATGCTCTCAACCTGTCCATGTTTATCCCCATTCGTTCCCGGATAATTCCCTAGGTGAAGCGCTTTCCTCTCTGAAGGCTCGGGAAAGGCGAAGAGGCCTTTCTCGAGGATTCACTCGAAACGGTTGGGAATGCGTGGGGTTTCAATTCAGTAAGGTGAGGACTTCTCTCCCTTGCCGTACACTTCTCCCTCCTGGAATGTGCGGGCGTTTCATGTTCTGGTGGTGCTCTTCCGGTTCATAGTGTCCGTTATGGCGCTCGTGCCATACTCTTTTCTGTTCTTGGAGGATTTTTATCTCGTCAGTTTCTGCTTGGCTCACCATCTTTTTTCTGTTTTCCGCTAACTCTTGGTTCTCAGCTTTCTGCGAAGATCGCTATGGCGGCTAATCATCTGGACAAGATCGGCGAGAATGTTGAAATCATGCTTGGAATCAGCGGCCCTTCGCATTCGTCTTCGGCCTCTCTCCACGCGAACTTCATGAGGTGATTCTCTTCATGCGTGAAGTTTATTAGAATTAAACTCTAGTTGCCATCTTCCTATTTCATGTTGAGAGTCCTGCATATGTCAGTTTTCGGAGGATGGGAAGGCCTATTTTTTATAATAATTTCCGGGGCTCCTATCACCCTCGATTTGAATGTGAATGGAACAGCTACATCTACGATGTGATGAGAAAACAATAAAAGAAAAAAGGAAATAAAGAAGAGGTAGTAAAAGAGGGACGGAAAAAAAATAAAATGTTTCCTAGTGTAGTCGACTTAAGGGTAGACAATTCAAGGAACAACCCAGTCGAGAAGATAAGTCATTATATCCCAATTTTAAAAACTGGACCCCAATTTTTACAGCTCTTATTCGAGTTATAGATTACTGCAACTTTATGTGGTGGTTATGTTGTGATTATTTTCCATTTCAGTGACTGTAGACCACACGAAGAGAGGATAAAGTTGTCTCCACGGTCCTCCCAGCTCTCTTTCTGTGTAAGCTTCATACTTTCTTCTATTATACACAAAAATAACAGATTTTTATATGGGGTGCTAGAAAATATGTGAAATCTCCGCTGGATAATCAAAATCACGGTATAGGAACATTACAGCATCTGTCTAATAGTCCATGGAATTGAAATATTCTATGCCTTGTCCGGTGCTTGAGCTGTGTTCTTCCTTCACATTTAATTATTTTATTATTTTTTCTTATCTCAAAACACTTATTTTGAAGAAAAAAATTGTATGGCCGCACCTTCGATTCATTTGGATAATCCATGTAGGCTGGCTCCAATACCACTGCATTAGAAGAAACTTCAAATCCAAAGGCCGTTCCAGTGCGTTTTATATTTTTGTGCATCGAAAGCTAAGATGGCAAAGTGATAGTTGAAACTACATGTCTTCATTTCCTTAATAATTTCCAATGATATTAAAAAACAGAAAATTGGATCTGCATGAGAGAGATTTTCCCTAAAAGTGGCATTTTATATTACTTCTCGACTTTCGTAAAAATATTCTTGAAGAGCAATCTTTAAGTATATAGTTTGGAAAATTATAGTGTCTATTTTTTTTTCTCTCCTTATGATATTTTCTCCCCTGTAAACCGTTTGATCGAACCATGAGCTGATTCATATGTCAACTCATGCAGTTCATTGTCCATGTGCTTTTAAAATCTCTCCTTCAAACAGCGATAAAACCAAAAAAATATATTTTATAGTTTTCATAAATGGCATGGTCAATTGAGGGTCCTATGAATCATCTTTCTGGATATTTTTGGTATATAATTTTAGTATTTATGATGAATATATTATGATTCGCCATATGATTTTAGTTTATGCATTCTATGCTTGAAGAGATTGCTTATGCGCCTTAGATCTTTGGAATTTGAAATATTGAAATATGTTTTCTATGCTTTCTGCAGCCTGCTACAGAACTGGTCAAAGAGATTGCAACTCTTGAGCTTGAAGTTTTACATTTAGAACGATATCTTCTTTCACTATATCGGGAAACGTTTGACCATTTCCAAGCCACCTCTCTGATTAAAGACCAAGTCCGTAAGCTCCCCTCAATATGTGGGACAGGGCCTTCCATAAGCCAAGGGGAGGATAAATCTAAACTAATGAGTTTGCATCTGCCATCTTCTCTCCCTAACTCGGCCAAAAGCAAATGGAACGAGTCACAGAGCATTGAGGATATCCGTAGGAAGAGAGGGATTGAATTTCAAGACCTATGCTGCAAATCAAGTCATAATTTAGCTGATTCGAAAGATATACGTGTTCCTGCGGCGGGAAATAATTCAACTGTAAGTGGATACATACTGAACCCCTATTTTCAATTAACACAATATTCCTTCAATGTTGTTGATCGTCGGGTTTCTGAGCCTATAGGACCTGTGACCTGATTTTTCGCTTCTTAGACAAAAATAGGCATTTTTTGTTCCCACTTTACATGAGAGAATGAATAGTAAATATGTTGCAGCTGATTCAAACTAGGGAACTCGTTGTTAATGAGCTCTGTTCCTGCAGCCATATTTTTTACCTTTATATATATATATATATATATATATATTTCTCTTATTTCTAGCACTCTACTCTCCATCGAATTGAAATCAACTATTTAATATCTACTCTGTAATGTTAAGTACCGACGTTGGGAACTAAGTTTTTTGTAGTTTTATAGTTGACTGATCCTTTATCTGAAATACGAGTCTATATCTGCCGTCATTTAAGTTTTCCCCTGAAGTTTTGTATCTGAAAATGAGCCATGTACTTTATGTCAACTCATACTCTATCGGAATGTGATAAGAAATGGAAATATTTTATTGGAGATCTCGTGGCGCTGGGATGCACAGTTGGATATTTAAACACTGCATGGTTCACTTTAGTAGTTACCAGAGTGTTTTGATAATTTATTTGTTATCCTTTTTGGTTTATTTTTCAGGACTCCCCAACACTTTCTTCTGGTCGTCGCTGCCTTGCGGAATATCTTTGTTCTTCGCTAATTGATGGTGCTTCTGAATCCCCTTGCAAACTCTCTGAAGAGATAATAAGATGCATGTCTTCGATATACATTAAACTTTCTGATCAGGCACCGCCTCAAATAGACTCGTTTGCCTCACCCACGTCATCGTTATCATCCTCAAGTGCATTTTCTCTCCGGGATACAAATGATCCTTGGAACCTAATGTTTCGTGATGGAGCTGCCATCGATTCTCGTCGCTCAGAAGTGTTGAAGAACAAGCAAGGTCCATACACTGAACAGCTAGAAGTTCTGAAGCTTTGCGTAGATGGCGATAAATTTAACTATGCAGAAGCGATGCTGCAACGTTTCAAGTGAGTATCAACTCCATTCCGTTGACTTGTATGCCTATTTCTTTTCTGTCTGCCCTAGTATATCTTTGTTATCATTTCCGTTGACTAAGGTCATCATATAATTGGAAAATGGTCATGGTGACTGCCCTAGTATATCCTTGGATTCGCTCGAGGGACTGTACTTATTGATTTTATGTGGGAATAGACTTCATGAGATTTGGTTTTGTTCAGGTTGGGTTTATGAATGAAGTGAAATCTGGCGTCGATTCTCTAAATGGGAATGATTATGTTTCAGGTCTTTGATCCATCGCCTGGAGAAGGTTAACCCAACAAAGATGGAGCATGAGGGGAAACTTGCATTTTGGATCAATGTTCATAACGCCTTGGTGATGCATGTATGTCTCTCCCCACCTCATTTTTTCAATCTTCCACCTCATTTTTTTGATATCCGTGATGATACATTTTCCATTTTCTGCTCGTGATATGTTATAGGCATTTCTAGCTTATGGGCTTCACCAAAACTATATAAGAAGCACAAGTACAATCATGAAGGTGGCCAGTTGACAACAATATTCACACGTTGCATTCCATTTTTAGCTTAAACTAGAATATGCTGACGTCTCATTGATCTTTCTCATTCAGGCAGCGTATAACGTTGGTGGGTCTTCTGTAAATGCTTATGTAATTCAAAGATCCATTCTTGGATGTCAACCACATCGCCCTGGACCGGTATGATATATATTCATCGCTTCTTTTTGGATTCCTTCGTTTTCGCGATCATTTGGGAGAAGCCAAATCTCACTTCCGCGCTTCTTTTCATTTCTAAGGCTGATAAGACCAGGCCGGGCCTCCCCCCATGTTCAACCATAGATTGAGTCCATGTTAGGTCATAGATTGAGTTCATTATTGGAAATATTTCCAAATTCAAAATTTTAGAAACTATATTCACAAGGAACAATTCACACGGCACTTTCTTGTCATTTCTCGTAGAAATAACGATTTTTCATATTTTTACAGGAAAAAAAAACAGAAAAACACATTGTGGTAGTTAAATATCTCTAAAACTAATTGCTTGCAAATGCCATCATTTTCCCTGAATAAATCTCACAGTTCTGGTTAATATTTTTGAACTTTATGGAGGAAAAAAAGATAAAATGACAATACATATTGGCTTTCTTCTTTCATTTTTAGGGTAAATTAATTAATAATAAAAAAATTATTCTTTCATTTTTGGTGTCGTTGCCGTTACACACTATAATCGAATCTTTTAATCTTTCATCGTCAAAATAGTTTTTTTACCGTAAATTGAGCTGCAATTCTTTAACTCTATACTCAGAGGCTACAGAGCCTGTTTATGCGATCTGAGAAGTTCCACAAGCTTCACGAGAAGCACCCTTATGCACTCAGTAAGAGGGAGCCATTGGTCCATTTCGCCCTTTGCTTGGGAGCTCATTCCGACCCAGCTGTACGAATTCCAATCCTCCCTCTTTCCCTCCTCTCTCTCTCCTCTCTCTCTCTCTAACGCAAAAGTGGGCAAAGAGATCTCATTACCTGTTCTGCCCCTTGGCCGCAAATAGGTCCGGGTCTTCTCGTCCAAGAACATACTCAAAGAGCTTGAGCTCGCAAGGGACGAGTTTCTCCGCGCCAAGGTCTCAATCCACAAGGAAACCAAGATACTCCTGCCCCAGATCCTGAGGCACTACGCCAAGGGCGCATCCTTGGATCTCCCCTCTCTCATGGAGATAGTCCACAACTCCATGCCCGAGCCTCAGAAGAAGGCCATCAAGAGATGCGTCAGAGGAAACCCAGAGAAACGTATCCAGTGGCTGCCACACAGAGCAAGTTTCAGGTACATGGTACACCAAGATCTGCTCAAAGATTAAGGTTTCTTCTCCAGGTTGGCCTCCGACCAATGGAAACCCTACTTCTTGTACATACATGGAAAGTATGTTCAGATCTGTGAAGAGGCCCAAACCTAGTTCAGAGTCGATCTTGGAAAGGATTCTATGGTGGGCTAGGTTTTTGAAAGCCCACCTCTGCCAAACCCCCTGCCGCCACAAGCAGGAGAATGCAATGTCTCATTCCAAGGGTTCTCAAAGAACGTGGCTGAGGAGTCATGGAGTGCTTCAAGGAGAGGTCGCTGGTTTCCTGTGCGTATGTTCTTCAAGCAGGTTCTCTCAATGTTCCCTCATTCCTATTTTATCTGAGATATAGTCCTGTACTTGATTGAAAGGCCATTCATTTCATCATCTTGGAATGCTGAAAACTGAACTCGAGAGCATGCAAATTCCTCTCATGGTTATGATAAAATACTCGTTTTTTATTGATTTTTATTGTACACAAAAAAAATGATTCAAAGCCTACAGAACTTTTAATCAGCCCAAGTTATAAGTGGATAATGGAAAGAAAGTGAAAATCAAAATCACCCATGCATCCCACAGCGTTTCCAGCCATCTTTCATCCTCTGCACCACCACAGTAAGAATTCTGAGGGGAATTACATAGGAAAATTCTAGAACAAGACCCATACCTGACATTTGGCCCTTCTCAAATGGTTTCCAGAGAATTCAAAGATCGGTGAACTACGATCGTCATAAGCTCCCGAGAATAACCTCGTAGCAGCTGTTCACAATTGGGGAAAGAAACACAGAAGCTCAGAACCCCAATTATTGTAAACTCTGAAAGAACTTTCTTAGAGTAAACCTGAACCAATTGACCATCACGAAAAACCCATATTACCAAAATTTATTGGAAAAAAGGAAAAAGCTTCTTCATATTCAACTGATTCCGTCTGAATGGACACCAGCAGAACCTCCCCACACAGCTATCCTCTCCTTTGCTGATAAAACCTGAAAGATCAGGCATCTGATTATGAGGATGAAAATCTAGCATCTGGAAGGGGAGAGTTGGGAAAAAAGAGAGTCCCCACCTCTTTGTCCCAGTCGGTCCGCAAGGTGATTACTGAAAGAATGATGGTTTGCACAACAACCCCAATGATCACACCACCCCAAAGACCCTACTCAAGAAAAAAAAAAAAATTATTTTTATAAAAAAAATCATGATGAAATAGATGAGAGGAACATGATTTGAAAAATATGAGACGCAACATGCAGAAATTCTATTGAAGAGTAGGTCAAAATTCTGAAAAATGTGCATAGATTGAGTCTTCTGGGTATGAACAGATTGAATGCTGGGATGATTCCTGCTCTTACCTCCAGCCCTAGACCAAACTTGAACCCTAGTAGGGCACCAGGAGCTATCCCCAGGAGATAATAGCATCCAAGGTTTATGTAGGCGACTGTTGTCTGCCAGCCAGCGCCAACAGCAACGCCTGGGAACCCACACAACTCCATCATCTCAGACTCAAGCAAGGTTCAAAGCCATACCATGATCCTATTATTATTTATGCATACATATTTTTCACATGTTTGTGCTTAAACTAGGTAGAGAAATGAATATTCCCCTAGTTAACCTAGATCAAGGCCCTCTTAGTAGTGAACGGACCTGAGAGCACTGGCTGTACACTGGCAAGGAGAACAGTTGAACAAAGAAAAGGCGCCAGCCTCGTGACCTCCTCCCTCACCAGCTTGTCCCCTGTGAAGATGATGGGGAAGTCCTTCCTGGTGAGGAATATTAGGAGGGCAAAGGTTGACTGGAGAACCACTGATATCATGATCACCACCAGCACTGAGAATCTGGCGGCCTTGGGGCGACCTGCTCCCAGCTCATTGGAGACCCTCACACTGGCAAAATCATCACCAAAAATAGAGAGCAGCTCAAGAAATTTTTGCATGAAAAAAAAAATGGTAATTTCTTATGGAAATCTCATCAGGTATTTGAATTTTCTTAGGGGACTATAATAAATACTCACCTTATTGCTGCAATAAGTCCGAAGGGAATCATGAAAATCCATCCTTCCACATTCATACTGCACGGCTCAAAATAGGGGAGAGAGAGAGAGAGAGTAAGAATGTATGCGTGGAGCAAGAACAAGCTTTTTTGTGAAAGAACAGGGCTGCTCAGTTCAAACTTAGCTGGGCAATGAAAGGAATAAGACCAAAGATTTTCCACAATTAAGCTTGTGATTTAACTATTTGATTAAATGTGGGATTTCCCTGAAATATTTTCATCCGAGTTCTAAGATTTTTGACGTAGAAAATTAATGCATGCTGAGATTATCTCCAAGAAAATACCCAAAAATGGTGAACAAGCAGATGAAGAACAAGTCAACGAACTTCTTCGGTTTTTCTACATTTATCTCCAAATACATGTGATGGAATGGAATAATTGAATCCCGTAGACATAATTCCGAAATTTTCCAAAACAGGGAAGAGCGCAAGAACAGATGCATAGATAGTTTCATAGATTTCTACTGTACGTTCGGACTTTGATTTAGATTTCAGTGACCGAGTTGACTGTAATTTTCTTACTTAGAAAAGAAATCATAAAGTGGAAAATTTCTCTTTGAGCTGGAAAATTTGGGTCAACCCGAAGAGATCCAGGAGCAGCAGTGATGCATCCAGTTCAGAGAATGAAATCTACATGATTCACAGGCGATCATCCTGGTCAAGATAATAATCTCCCATCCACAAGCTCACCAGATCGAAGCGGCATCCACAGCTATTTCTGGATTTTTCAAGAGCCCCGCTAAGATGATCACAACCATGTAGATCCAATACTCCAGGCTGCATCCAGATGAATTATCAGGCACAATCCATTAATCTAGAGACAGAAAGAAAGAAACAGAGAGAGAGAGAGAGGACCATAGCATGACAGCAGAAGCAAGAGAGAGGCCCAAGAAGTTGGTCAGATCAGCGAAGGCGAGCCAGGAGAAACCAGTCCAGGAGTCCTTGCAGCAGCCGGAGACAACATAGGA
Source organism: Spirodela intermedia (assembly GCA_902729315.2). Taxonomy (NCBI): domain Eukaryota; kingdom Viridiplantae; phylum Streptophyta; class Magnoliopsida; order Alismatales; family Araceae; genus Spirodela; species Spirodela intermedia. Next base: position 14,749 of record CACVBZ020000046.1, read on the forward strand.
GAGCTGCCCGGCGACCAAGAGCCACCAGGTGAAGTTCAGGGTGATAGCAGCGCCCACCAGGCCCGTCCCGAGCTTGACGATGAACAGCCAGCTCAGTAGCAGGTGCAGGGCCAGAACGGCCGCGGAGATCCACATCATGACCATCACCCTGCTCTGGGCCTGCAGGAACTTCATGATCGGGAAGTTAATGGCGAAGGCGAACAGCTCTGGGATCATCCACAGCGAGAACTTCCCCGCGAGCTCTGCAATCTCCGCGCTCTGCCCCAAGAGCCTGAGGATGGGCGATGCGAAGAGGTAGGGGACGGTGAGGACGGCGGCGGTGGAGAGGAGTATCACCCACGATCTCTGCATGTAGATCCCCATCATTCTGTGCTCCCCCGCCCCGAAGGCCTGCCCGCACAGCGTCTCCAGCGCGCTACCCATCCCCAGCTAGAGAGAGAAAGAGAGAGAGATGGAATTACAGGAGAGAGAGAGAGGGGGGTAGAAAGTTACCATGACGCCGAAGCCGATGCCGGAGATGACGAGGTTTTGGATGCCGACCGCGGCGAGTTCGAGGGTGCCGAGGTGGCCAACGAGGGTCTGGGTGACGGAGGACATGGAGTATTGGAAGATGGAGGTGAGGATGGCCGGCCCGGCGATGTACCAGATCAGATAGGCCTCTCGCCACACGTCTTCGCAGAACGAGCGCAGCGGCGCCGCCGTCCACCCGCCCCCGCCCGCCGGCGTGATCACCGCAGCTCCATCGTCCTTCTCCGGCAGCAGCGGAACCCACCCATCCTCCGGCCCCATACCTCCGCCGGGCGCTGCTCCGAAAATGGTCTCGTATCTTACATCTCCGGTGATTCTTGTCCGTTTATTGTGGTCTCTTCCAAATTCCGCGATCCGATCTTGACTGTTGTGCATAATCAATCGTACCGTTTCGGCTTCCGACTGATTTATACAGGAAGAAGACAGAACGAGGGGGGGGGCAGATCGAGTGGAGGCGGGAGAGAGAGAGAGAGAGAGAGAACGACAGAGAGGGAGATGGTCTAACCATGTGGCATAATGAGCTGGTCCATCTTACATTATGGGCCTTATGGGCCCATAAAAATATTAGCCCAAAATTGTTGGGGGGGGGGGGGGCGGCCGGGGCCTATGAATAAAAGAGTTTTGGCGGCGCCGCCGGTGTCATCAGGCGGGACTGCGGAGACGGCCAGGCGAGATCGCCGCCATGGCGGAGGCGACCGCCGGCGAGCATCCCGTCATCGATCCGTCCTCCTTCGACCTCGTCGTCTCGGGGACTGGCCTCGTCGAATCCCTAGTGGCCGCCGCCGCGTCGGCCTCCGGCAAGTCTGTCCTCCACCTTGACTCCAACCCCTACTACGGGGTCCACTACTCCTCTCTCTCGCCGCAGTCCCTCTCCTCCTTCCTCCAGCAGAATGCTCCCGCCGCCGCCGACGACGATGACGGCCCGCGCCAGCCGGCGCCGAAGTCGTCTGTCGGCGTTGCCGTGGATCTTCAGCCCCGCCGGCTGTACTCTCACGTGGAGATTGCGGGCGAGGTCCCCGAGCCTTCTAGAGGCTTCCTCCTCGACCTGTCGGGCCCCAGGGTCCTCTACTGCGCGGATCCGATGGTGGACGTGATGCTGCGGTCGGGGGCTAGTCACCATATCGAGTTCAAGAGCGTTGATGGGAGCATGATCTACTGGGATGGGAAGCTCCAGATGGTGCCTGACTCGAGGGAGGCCATCTTCAAGGATAAAAGCCTCAGTCTAACTGAGAAAACTCAGATGACGAGGTTTTTGAAGCTAGTTCGGGAGCACATAACCTCAGAAGGGGGAGAAGGCGAAGAGGCTAGCAAGATATCGGGGCCGTACCTGGAGATGCCATTCGTAAAGTTCTTGGAGAAGCAGAGGCTGCCACCGAAGATCAAACTGTACGGACATATTCACCTTTATTTCTTGGGCTTGTGTGCCTCGTATTTAGGAGTTCTATATTGTGTAGTTGATCCAAACGACTGCCAACGTACCCGAGTATGTCTGCACCTTTTAAGTTTTGACCTCTCTCATTCATCCTTATCGATGAAATTAGGAAGTACAGAATATTCAGGTGCAGATTGATGACGGGTTTGCTAGATGTTACTGCATTCTGAAAATTAAATCGTCATACCGAGCTTGGAGAATCATTGGAATGAGCATAAAAAAATTATAGATTGACCTATTAAGGATTTCATCTCAAAAAACTGATAAAGATTTGAATTTTCAGGATACGATGTAGGATTTTAACTACTCACACTACTTAGCAAGTGGTTATTCTCAGCGAAAAGAAGTATCATGTCCATCATATTTAATCTCAAACTAAGATCAAATTTCATGTAATGGAGAACTCGACGCAAGCTGTGAAAAAACGTCTTCCTGACTAAAAGGGATAAGATTCATCTGTCATTCCTCTTAAATTTTAGCACTTTGCAGGAGTTTATTGTGCTCAATCCAAATTTTCAAATGGCTCCAGCTGAGGATTATTCGATCGGCGTTGCCACTTTGTTGAATTAGAAAATGTCTGCTGCAGCCTTTGGTGAATTCTGTCAAGACCATCACGGTCATGTGATCCTTGCTTAAGGCCACGCTATGGATTCTGTTTCGCCTAATCATGATTTCAATTAGGATCTCAAGCTTAATGTGGATGAAATGACATGTATTTCTGTCTTTTATATATTTAAAGAGTAAGGTTTTCATCTTTCTCCTTACTGTCAATTCAAAGTTTGGGGGCGGGGGGCTTAATTTCCCTATTTGTGAAACGTAACTGTTGATTATTTTTCTTTTTTAGGATTGTTCTATATGCAATTGCCATGGCAGATTATGATCAGGATAACCCAGAAAGCTGCAACAAACTGATGGACACAAAAGAGGGACTAGAAAGCTTATCTCTTTACAGTTCATCCATTGGAAGGTCAACTGAAGTCTTTTATTTAATTTTATTCGATCATCTGAACTATCATTCATACTCTTGACAAAAAGGGCCAGGGAGAATAACTCTCATTATAGTCGCAATTAAAAATAACCTGGTCATTTATTTATTTTTCCTTTGTCATTGTAACGATATCAAGCTTATCTCAATGTCTTAGCCATAAAGACAGAACATCACTGGGTCCTGAAGAAATCGTGAAAATATTTGATGTTTGATGACGATTCAGCTAGTTTTATACGTCATCCTTCCAAGCTTCCCCAACATAGCAGCCCACACTGTCATTTTTTAGATTAATGCATTGAGATCAAATCCTTCAAAATCATTTCATTGCCCCAAAGGCAGCTATGCCACTCATAGCCCTGTCCTCTGAACAGAAATCTGACTTACATTGGAAAATCTGTCATAGGTGCAAGCTCAAGCTCACTTAACTGATACTTGTCGTCAGGCCTATAGACTAGTATCATGTAGATTTAATATTGAAGGAGCATCCAACACCATGTATCATATTGAAGAATTTTTTTGACGGTCCTGAATAACATCATGTGTGGTTTCAGAAGATTATGTTATTTTCTTCCTACTTGGTGTCATCATATCTTGATGCATATATTTCTGGTATTAATTTTATTTTTTTATCTTCGAAGCCCACTGGAAGCAGTTGAGTGCATATTTCCCAGTTCATAGATGTGATTGAAACTCCTTTGATTTCTACTGTGATATCTCAGTGCATAAACGGCAATACTTGCTCATACAAGTAACCATATGCACCCTCACTACCTGTTTGCTTTAAACTTTGTGAACACATTTTCACCTCTTATTTACTTACTTGGTAATATAATTTTAGGTTTCCTAATGCAGTGGGTGCATTAATTTATCCAATATATGGCCAAGGAGAGTTGCCGCAGGCCTTTTGCCGTCTTGCTGCTGTTAAAGGTGCTTTGTATGTGAGTTTTTGGACTTCGGTACTATATTTCTTGGGAGCATCATCTAATCTAACGTATAGTGATAAAAATCCGACGTCAGAAGTGTTTAGGAGATTAGGTATTAGAACTTGTACGGCGCCACAGTGTGCAAAATCTAGGAGCCTACTTACTTTCTCCCGAATAGGCAATAGTGGAATTTATTATTATTATTATTATTATTATTATGATAGAAATTTTCGTATCTGAGTCCAAATACATTATCGCAGGTCCTACGGATGCCAGCTTCCAGTTTGCTTTTTGACAAGGTATATTAGTTATGTGTTGCTTTCATTTTATTAATGCATCACCTGATCCGTTGATCTCTCTTTCGCGACTTTTGATTCAATCTACTGTATTTCACTCCTCGCTATTAAATGTGGTTTGTTGAGGGGTGTAACGGAAACCAAGGTTTGAGTTAGAACGGATCTTTAAGGATATCATCTTAAACTAACCAATAATACGCCAATACTTTTTTATTCACCTGTTGATGCATTGAACCAGATTTTCCTCCATGATTCGGTGCATATTTCTCACATTTAGATTGTCTGTTTCATGGGTTTTATCCCTTGTTTTTGCTGTTTTCAACACAAACGTTTGATGAACATGAAGAAATTTACTGATCTGACGGAGACTTACAGGCCCATAATGAGAATTTTTCCTAGAAATTTATCAACTGTCAACTTTTCCTGCAATCTCGAGCGTTATCTAATCCCATTTTGGGGTATATATATATATACGTATATAACCTGACTTGAACATATGTGCTCATATTCAAGCAAAGATGTAACATTTTTTATCTTACTGAAATATCAACGACAATTCTCTCATCAATTAGCATATGCTTTTTATAGACGATGAATTAAAAATATATATTGAGTTTTATCTCCATGTATACTTTTGTGGTCAAATCTGAATGCATACTCCGCCTATTAGTTTCTTTTCTTATTTCCCACTGTATTTTATTTTAAAATGCTATTTTTTCTTGAAATAAAAGAGACTCGTATCTGCCTTGTGAAGCTCTTAAGAAATCATTCTCTATCTTCTCAGGAAGACAAAGCATATAAAGGGGTTCGATTGGCAACTGGGCAGGATATAAACTGCCATCGGATCCTCATGGATTCATCTTCCGTGGTTCCTCCTCCTTTCCCTTCGCCAGATCCTCTAGAGAGCACCATTGAAGCTAGCCATGCTTCCAAGGTTGCCAGGCTGGTCTGTATAACGAGGAGTTCTCTACACCCCCAACTATCAAATATCCTGATAATTTTGCCCCCCAGATGTAAGTTTCTTGTTGTTCCTTTATATAAATATTATTTTTGGAATCAAAATAATTGCAGCAATGATGCAATGTGAATCTGGGCCGTCAATCGTATGCACCCTCTCTGACTAGATCCGTCCTTGCAGCTCTGTTTCCTGCCCAGGAAACATCGATCCGGGCCCTTCAACTGGGAAGCGGCCTGGCAGTTTGTCCGCCGGACTTGTAAGTTTCCAGAAATGGGAATGAAATGGAAGATTGTTAGAACCAACTTGGTCAACTAATAGTTTTGGACTTTTTTTTTCTCTGAATCTTCCCTCAGCTTCGTTGTGTACTGTTCAACCAAGTGTGACGATGCTATTCGAGGAAAAGAACACCTGCTTGCCGCCATGAATGCCCTCTTCGAGCTCCCAGGTGGGAAGAACGAGCAGGATGAACACAGTGGAGATTTGTATATTAATGAAAGCACCAGCAAGTCAAAGCCAGTTTTATTGTGGTCTGCGTCATATGTTCAAGAGCTCACCGAGGTCAACATTTTCTTTATTTAAAAAAAAAATCTCCATAAAAAAACCTTCAAATATTGATAAATTATTGTGTACCGTAGGTGGCAGAGGGCTGTTCTCTGAGCTCTTCACCCATGCCTGACGGCAATCTTGACTACGGAAGCCTTCTGAAGTCAACGGAGAAGGTAAACCCCCCCCCTTCCGTCAGATGCATGAAATCTTTTATGCATGTATTAAATGGTTTTTTTCTTAACATTTTGATGAATGGAATTCAATGTTTATTGCCGAGTGTTGGCCATGTTCCACAGCTGTTTCACAGCTTGTACCCTCATGAAGAGTTCTTCACTGCGGGCAGACCTTCCGAGGAAGAGGGAGATGACATCACCGAGGGTTGACTGCTGTAAGAACCCTGATCCTCAAGTCAATCACATCAAAGACTATTGACTTTCTCCCAGAAGACTAGCCTCCTCACCCCAAAAAAGAAGACGGCTGCTAGCCATAGAGAGAGAGAGAGAGAGAGAGAGAGAGAGAGAGAGAGAGAGAGAAGAAGAAGAAGAAGATGAGTGCCATAACTTCTATGCCGTATTTCCTGTCGAATAAAATGTGTCGAGGCCCCACGGTGGGCCCAAACTCCGTGAACACCACAGTCAATTCCAGAGCTGGTCAACGAGCCACGTCCAGAGAGATGTTGACCCTGATGGGCTCCCCCACGCCGCCAGGGACCAGCAGCTCTTGAGATGCCAGGGACAGCCATCTGAATCACCGAGTCTGAAGAACAACCATCAATAGATTGGGGAAGCAGCTGCTGCAACCGCCGGCACCGTTCGCCGAAGCAGCGCCACCACCAGGTCTCCTAATTCGCTGCCACCGCGGCAGCGGGGCAGTAAACCCAGTTAACAGCAAGCAACAACACGAGAAGAACTCATCTACAATGTACAACCACACAAACAGAGACTCCTCAACAAGAAGCCCAAGCCAAACCCTCCGAACACCCAATCACGACCCGGTGATGAATTGCTTCTTGCTGTTCTTCCGGTGCCGCCTCTCCCAGGTGTAGATGACCCAGAAGAGCAGAGAGAGCATCACAGCACCGGACACCACCGCCAGCCCGACGTAGACCCAGTTGCTGTCCCGCCGGAGGCCTGGGCAATTGTCATGGGTGATCATCGAGAATGTGTTCCGCACAAAAGTGCAGCCCTGCAGATCGGCCAGGAAGGGCCCGTATTGGTAGCAACCGGCGCTGACGCTGGTGGCCGCCACAATCTGGCTGTAGACCCGCTGGGTGAGCCGCCCGGTTGTGGTGCACACCTCGCCACCCGACCTTGCCGACACCTCGCAGACATAGCGCCGCCACACCTACAAGGTGGCACCGTCAATTCCCTGCCAATTGCGATCTCAATTTGAGCGGAGACCAAGCAAGCACGCACCTGGGAGGCATTGCCGAAGCCAACCTCCCCGCTGAGGCATTGCCGCTCGCTCAAGTCAGGATTGAAGGGGTTGCAGAGTAGCGGCACCACTGGGCCCGACTGATTGTAGTACAGCGGGATCCCGGGCGGGAAGTTCCTGTTGGATATGTTGGCGATGTATTGGTTGACCACGTTGGCCAGCTGCAAGGTGACCTCTTTGCTCTGGTAGAGTGACTCGTTGGCGGTGGCAGCGTCCACACAGGGGAGGATGTCATCCAGGGCGGTGCGCGCGTGGGGGTGCTGCACCCAGTCGTCCATCGCCACGCAGGTGTCTCCAATGACGCTGCAGGAGGCACACCATTGAGGAGTCAGCATGCCCTTCATGAAGTCAAAGCCACTTGGTCGAGAATTCACCACATACAATGATTCCCATATGTTATTAGTCTTTAATGGGTAATTAGGTCTGGAGATAAGGGGAATATCAGCCGAATTATATCTAATTACCCAAAGTTCATGCAGGTAGTTGACCAAAGTTAGGGAGGACATTCTCACATATTTCAGCATGGAGGGCCGAGTAAAGATCTCTACAATGAGAATTTCCAAAAATGGGTAGGAAAGACCTGAAGCAGATCCTCACAGGGAGACTGAGACGCAATGGAGTGATTTCACTAGAGAAGGAGAAAATAATAACGTAGAAGCAGGCTCTGTTTTCTAAATATGATCCGCTCAGTGAAAGAGCTGTATTTCCCTGTTCTTCAAAAAACCCACATCCATGGATGCATGGAAGCGAGCAGTTCTTGGAATTAGAGCAGCAAAGGGGCGAAATTGGCAACATCTAGCTCCAATTTGCGTTGACCCGACTCAAGAAACCGGTCAGAGATGTGAAGTCAAAGGGCTTACTTGTGGAAAAGAAGAAAGACGCCGGAGAGAATGAAGGTACCCGCAACAAGTATCCATCCGATAATCACCAGGCTGCATGAATCTCAGTTTGATCATCAAATCACCACGAGGCACAGAGTTGAAGAAACACAAGACATCTTGGGAAAAAACGGCGGAATAAGTCAACTCACGTGTAAACAGGACACTGCAGTCCAAGAATGGAGAGCACTGCCAGAAAGAACAAGGGTCAGCGCTCAATTCCATATAAAGGAGCAAGAAACGAACCCTATTGGGCAGATAATGGAGGGGGGGGGAGGGAATCGCTTACGGAATCCGAGAAATGTCAACGCGAGCATCACGGCGGCGATGACAATCAGGCAAAGTCTCCTGCAAGCAGGGTCAACGGTTCAACCAGTTCAATCAGCGAGCTTTCCAAATGGTGGAGGTTTCTTCATCGAATCTTACACGGTGTCCAAAACGTCCCTAATCTTCTCGGAGTTGTCTTTGGTGCGACTGGCCAGTTCATTGGACGAGGAGTTGAGCTTCGCTTCGATGGTGTCGATCTTCCTCTGGACATCTGCCGGAAGGAAACTCTGGCCCACACTCACCCTCTTGGCGGCAGATAAATTCTCCGAGAAGTTCTTGAGGTTCTCCACGGTGAAATCCGCCTGATCAACGACGTAATCCAAGGTGTTCGAGGTGGTGACGTGCCTGATCAACGACGTAATCCAAGGTGTTCGAGGTGGTGACGTGAAGCTTCCCCTGACCCGTGTACAGGATGATGCATCCGGCGCTGAAAATGACATCACAAACAGATAGCAGGAATCTGAGATCTCTCGTCGTCCTCGCTCCGGCTGATCGGGCCAGAGTGCCTAAAATTGTAAAGATAGGGTCAACGCCATTACATCGCAGCACAGGTGAACAGGATGAGCAAGATCAGAGATAACGCGTAAGCTATCCGCGAATAAGAATAGCTCCTCCGGGAGCAGCAGCAGTAGAAGCAGCAGATGAGGAGTAGAGACAGCCCGAAGCCCACGAACCAGATGCCTCCGATCAGGAACAGGGGGACAGCGGTTAATCCAACGGACTGCAGCCAGAAGAACCAGTCGGTGCGTCAAATCGGAGAACGAATACGGGATTCCTCCTCCTCCTCTCTTGATCCATCCCCGTCGTTCCGTTTCTCCTTGGGAATGGAAGAAGGAAAGGTAATGAGATTGGACGGAGGTTAAGGAAGCTTACAGCCCAATAATGGTGATTGCTGATGTTCCATCCACCGGTGTAGTAGTCGTAGCCGTCCAGCGGGTCCTTTCTCCGCGTCCTCTCCTCCGCCAGCACGAAGGAGGAGTTGGACAACGGCGGCGAGACCGGCGCAAGCGCTGCTGCAACCTCCGCTACTGACCTCCTCACTGGGAGCCATTCCAGATGAGTTCCTCGTCCTGAGCGGCGCACACACAGATACAGAGAGAGAGAGAGAGAGAGAGAGAGAGAGAGAGAGAGAGAGAGGTTATCCTTCCTGTTGGACCAGCCATGGAGGAACGCCATAGGAATGCATCGAGGAAGGATGGTTCCTCGCAGGACCAACAAAGCCCATTTCCTTAACATCCATTGAGGAAGATACCCATCGAGGAAGAAGACGTCAGGGCATAACCCTAGGCCTGTACCTTCAACAGGAGCGGTTTGGAACCCACGAAAAGCGGCGGAGCAGAAGGCGGGAGCGACGACGAGGACGAGGAACAGACGGAGGAAGAGGACGACAGACCCAAGATGGCCTCCATCGGAAGAAGACATCGCCACCCTCTCTCTCTCTCCTCTTTTCTCTCTCCCTCTCTTTCTGTTCCCGGAGGGGCGGTGGTTGTGGACGCCGCCACTATGGGGAAGCACGCCTGATAAGCCCCAGCGGCCCGCTATCGCTTCCCCTCCACTCCCCCTCCGGTGGAGGCGCGGGAAGACCACGGATAGACGATCTTGCCCCCCCCTCTCAGCGGGAAAAATGCTCTCTTTTTAGTCTACCCGCCACCACCTGTCCTCCCCCCGAAGGCGCGTTACTTGAGGCGACTCTACGACAAGAGAGAGATAGAGAGAGACACAGACAGGTATAGAGAGACTGAGAGAGGAGAGCGCGACGTGGCGATGCGACCGGTGATGACGGTTCACCCGCCGGACCACAGATGATTCTCTGCGGCCTGGACATGCTTTGACTATCGTCTTCCTTTTCCGATTTACACCCTTTAAATATACAAATTTCTCAAAATAGGTGGTAACTTTGTGTGTATCTCTTTCATGCCCTCAAAAATAATATCTATTTCGTTTTCCTTAGATAGCACGTGCTTTTCATTCGAGATATGGATGTCTGGGGCACGCATTTTTTCTTTATTTGTTGTCATTTTCGGCGAATTTAATAGCTCATTATCCAATTTATTTATATTTTTTTTCGTCGTTTCCGACCTACTTGGCCCTTTATTTTTTCCTATTTTATTTTTTTCCTATTTTCTATTTCTGGCAACAGCCACGCGAATAAAAAATCACCCTTTTCCACGTCAACTGCCCCTTGTGCCCATTTAAGGACGGCGTTGACCGATTAAACTTCATGAGGTGATGTCAACGGTTCCACCCTCCCAAACTTAGGTGCATAAATTTAAATACATATAGATGTGATGTAAGTAGATCAACCACCCAATCTCCTAAAACAGTGCACGTTCTCTCACGTTGACTTTATTTTTAGATATATATATATTCCCGTAAAATATTATACATACAAAAAGGCAACTGATGGTGTGAGAGAGTGCTTTCAATGCTTCCACCCACAAATAAAGCCCAAAAATAAAAAGGCACACACACGTGAAGCAGAATATTCACATAATAAATATTCTTTGAAGGTTTTATTTGGAAGGCTGGGTCAAGGTAGCCACCTACTATTTCCTATTTATCGATTTAAGGAAAATAGTCCATTAATTTAATTTATAACGTTTGAATAATCGGCTCTGCCCTTCTTTCCTATTTTGGGCTTGTTCTTCTCCACGGGCCTATTTTCGGCCCAATTTTTAATAGGGGCCATTTATGGGCCGTATAAAGACTATTTATCCATAGCCACACAGAATCGGCCCATCTAGGGACCACTTTTTTATTTTGGGCTATTATCCTTTCCGAGCCTACGTTGGCCCAAATGTCAAGATGGGCCATTTGAGCCGGACCAAGCTCATTACCCACACGTGGGGAGACCGTTATGGGCACAGCAGATAAGGGCGGGAGCCAGGCATCTTCCACAAGAAGCCACGTCTCTCCACAACGCCTCTCTCTCTCTCTCTCTCTCATTGGTTCCTTCGCAGACTGGTCGGAAGCAGAGGCGGCAGTGCTTTTGGCGGGGGGGGGGGGGGAAGCGGCCCTACAGACAGAGGTACATTGGCAGAGGACGGGAGGGTCTTGCTACCTGCCGGAGTAGGGAGCTCCAGTGATCTTGCCGGCAGATGGCGGAGGGAAACGCCTGGCGAGGGGAGGATGGCGCTGCTGTGCTCGTTCTGTGTGGATGTGTGGCGGGAGGCCTGCCTGAACTGGGTGCATCACCGGGCTGGCCATCCTCACCTCTTCCAGTATTGCATGTCCTCCATGACCCAGACTCTCGTCAGCCACCTCAGCACCCTCGAGCTCGCCGCCTTCGGGATTCAGAACCTCGTCGTCTCCCGCATCGGCTACAGCATCATATTCCTATTCTTCTTCCTCTCTCTCTCTCTCTCTCTCTCTCTCTCTCTCTAGATTGAATTTTCACGATTATAATCTTCTTAATAGGCTTTTGAAAAATATAAAAATAATTGTAAATGCTAATTCTATCTAGTATACTTATGGATGAGATATTTGTTAAATATGAAGGATCTAGTGTTGAGATAGATAGAGAATGTTAAAACACAATGAGAATAGATTAAAGTCATACTTGAATTCATAAAGACGTAAGTACAAGGATAGTCTTTTGGATCAACACATGAGAGTTATTCAATGACTTATTTAAGAGAGATGGAATGCTCTAAAAGTGACTCACAACGTGTGACCTAAAAATTAGTCTTTTAATGTCTTTTTATAATTTAGTCCATCATAAAATTAAAATAGGACATAGTCTCTACATATATTTTACATTTATGTTTATACTTACAAGAGATGTCATAATCTCAAATACTTAAACTCTAATGAATCACTTTAAGTGAAATTAACTGAATGATAGCCCTATAAAATATAATTCATATTATATCATTATAGAGAAAAAAATTCAGATTGGGTTTACATGAATTTTTTAACTTGCTCACTAATATTTTAATTTATGATGTTTTTTTTAAGTGAAAAAATTTAGTGCACTATGTCACTAAAGTTTAAATCTAACTCCAAACTTTTAATTCATAATTCATATCTCATTTGTTATGCATAACCTTCTCTAAACTATTTTTCTTAAATCATTGAAGTTGATAGTAAAAAATTATTCACATATATATATCTTTTTCTCTCTTTTTAGGGATCTATGTTTTTGTACTCTTCCATATCTTGAAAAATATCGATAATATGTCTATGAGATCTAAATATTTGTGAAAAAACAATAAAGTATTGTAGCTCCGTCATAATATATTTTGATCCTTATACTTATCATGTTAGATCCACTTCCACCCTATAATCAACTAGATAACCCTATGTGTGGGTGTCATACCGTCGCACATGGATGCTACTGCATGTTTGGGTGTCGGCATGATGGCCACAATGTTGTCTAATGAAACACCACAATTGGATCCTAGAGCATTCTATATGACTGGCAATGGGCTATCATAGAGGAGTGGACAGTGTCATAAGTTTCTTATTTACAATACCTTGCTTAATTTTTCTTCCTTTTTTGATTGAAAGTAGCAAGCCACTCCACTCCACACACGCATGGCGGAGCAAGAGACAACATCTGCATGTGTCGGCAAGGTAGGCACATGTGTGTCACTTTATTGTTCACTTGTACTTCTATTTAGGATTTCTTGTTATAGTTATGTTGCTTAAGTAGAAAAGATATGCTTAAGGTAATGTATATATTCTATTGTATGTCTTCCTTTTTTTGTGATTCATTGACATTTCTCTTACACTCTTTCTATTTTCACATGGTATCAAAGTTCATTTAGGACCGCTAGTCTTTGTTTTCTCCTACAAAGCCCTAAGTTGTTCTAACTACGGCACTTCATTGGTGTGATATTGAATGGATCTTCCTCTTCTATGTGGGTGACATACACACATACTTGTTCTTTTTCTGCACATATATGTGTACTTACTCTTTGTCTTCTCTCTTCTCTCTTTTGTGTTGTACAATTTGAATGTGACATTGTTGCTTTTCAAGCCCTAATGCTCACAATGTTGTCTAACAAGGAACTTAAAAAGTGATGGTAAAATAAAAATTGTATTCATCTTAGGGCTCACAACCCCTTTAAGTACATATATTGGGGTTATCAAGTTGGTTATAAGATATAACTGGATCTTACTTGATAACTATATGACTAATAAAGAAAATAAAAAAATAAAATGATACATATGTGAAAAATATGAGTAAGAATTTCATCTTCCAATACTTCCCCCTTGAGTTGATGAATAGATATTTTATATTCTCAACTTACTCATCAATTTCTACAAAGTGAGATTGTATAGTCCATTGGTAAACAAATATGTACATTAGTTCTTCGATCTAATATGAGAGATGTAGAGGATTCCATAATTGATCTTCTCCTTGATGAAATAACAAGCTATCTCAATGTGCTTTCTATGATCATGATGTACTTAATTGTAAAGTGAATTGTGCATCACTTCTTTTCCATATCACTAGTGGCCTGTGACGTGACTTAGTCGTTGTATAGTAAATCATACAAATTTAAAATTTATAAAACTAGAAAATACGACTTTTTAAATATTTAGAAGTATTTTTGAACAAATATATCAATTATAATTTAATAAAAATTCCAAAAATAGTGATAATTTTTTAGGTCGATCATAGGGATGTAATATAATATCTGATAATTATTTAGAATTTTACTCAAAGAATACTATTTTTTATAAATTTTATACTAGGAAATAAAAAAGAAATATATTTAAAATTCACGAAAGAGGAAATAAGGGTGCGGACGTCAGGATGACGTCAGTGCCCCGCGAATGCGAATCGGACGAAAACATGTTTCACCCGATGATTCTTACGTAAGCGATTACAGACGATTTAATTGATCAAATTAAGATCTGTAAAAGCCGGAAGAATCGTAATAGAACGAAGTATATCTTGGTAAATTTAAATCACACAAATTATCATTAAATAAAGTGAAAATTAAGTTGAAAGCATGAAAACAGAGTTCCGGCGTCGCGGCGGTGATGCGTCGGCAATGCATCGGAATCTTGAGCATTCGGGAGGATCGTCATGCAGTGTCCACAGCCTCGAAGGCTTTCCTTAGACAAAGACGACGTGGGCAATCTCTAGATCTCCTTGCAAAGTCTAGAGATCAATGAAATGGGTCATCGAATCGTCTCCGGTGGCTGTCACCTAGCGGAGCGAAAAAACGGCAACTTTGCAACTCTTTGGCGACTGTCACCTGACGGAGATGAGCTAGATGGAGGTGGGACGTGTGTCAGGGAGCTTCATCCTCAGGTCCGCACAGCAAGAGGAGGCTCTTCATCACATCCGATATGCTCTCAGGAGGTATCGACTCATCTTCCGACAGATTGTCCTCTTCCTGATGATGACTTGTTCGTCAATCAATCGGAGATGCTTTACTCGATAGATTTGTGATCTTTTTATCGTGAATCGTTCAATAATTTTAGTAACAATACTTCATGAATCGCGTTGATGAGATTTTCGTCGATGATCTAACGATTCTAGTTGCTTAATCCTTCACCGGTGATCTGTAGGAAAGTCGTGATAATCAGATAAAAAATATGAGTTTTGGCTCTAAAAGGATTCAAACCTACGTCGGTTACCCGCTTTTTTTGGGAAAGGTGTGGCGAGTTTAGTCCCACATCGCTTGTGCGCCGAAGTTTCTGACAAATATATAGTAATATTACATTTGCAATCAAGTTCCTTTCTCCCCCGTGTATGACCACTCTTTGCCCCACAGTCGGCTGGCCACCGGTGATGTGAAAGGAGAGTGGCACACACGTGCCTCTATCGGTCTTAACCGCTTGAGCCCCTGCTCATGGCTACTCCTTAACTGCGCTTCCGACCTGTTTGTGGGCCTGGCTGGCCGGCGGGTCCCCCCCATTTTGTTTTATTTTTATTTTATTTTCTTTTTCTTCATTTATCTCAAAATTAAGACTATAAAAATCATATAAATTCGTATAAAATCACATAATTACCAAAAATTCACGTTATTTAACTGAAAACCACTTTTCACATTTTAACACAAATATAAGTCTATTTATCATGATTTAAGACTAAAACTATATTATTTACTAATTATTAACTCATGATAATAAAAACTTATTAGTCAACAAAACGTAGAGTAAGGAGTGGTCATACACACATAAGAAAGAGACTCATTGATTCTTAAATCTCATATTACTATATATTCGTGTCAACATTTGGCATATAACTAATGTGAAACTAAACTATCTTTCTTAGAATATTTTTGATAGTTTTAATACCTAAAATACCTTTTATTTATAATAACGAGATATCATGATGACGCCATTGTATAAGAGTATTCGAGTACTTATTTCACTCTCTCATATAGGCAGGCGACCGATGTAGGTTCAAATCTTACCAAAGTTAAAACTCATATTTTTTATCTGATTAAATTATGATTTTTTTAGAAATTAACGGTGAATAATTAAGTATTTTGAATCATTCAATCATCGATGAAAATCTCGTCAATGCGATTAGTGAAATATTGTTACTAAAATTGTTGAACAATTCATGATAAAAAGATCGTGAATCCATCGAGTAAATCATCTTTGATTGATCAATGAACAAGTCGTTATTTGAAAAAGAATGATCTACTTAGAAACGAATCGTCATCTCCTGAGAGTGTATCAGATGCAATGAAGAGCCTCCTCTGACCTGAGGATGAAGCTCCCTAAGATGCGCCCTACCTCCATTCAGTTCATCTCTATTGGGTGACAGCCACTAGAGAGCTGTAAAGTCGTCATTTTTTCGCTCCGCTAGATGACAATTGTCAAAGATGATTTGACGACCCATTTCATTGATCTCTAGACTTCGTAAGAAGATTTAGAGATTGCCCACATCATTCTTGTTCAAAGAGAGCCTTCGAGGTTGTAGACACTATATAACAATCCTCTCAAACGCTTAAGATTTTGATGCATCACCAACGTATCACTGCCACAATACTGGAACTCTATTTTATTATTATTTTAACTAGTTTAACTTCTATCATTATTTTTTAAACTTTGAAAGAAGATTCAATAAATGTATAAGTCATTCATGTCCAAGAAAAACCTTTGAGGTCATAGGCATCGTTTGATGATCCTCTTGAACACATAAAATTCTAACGATTATTGTCACAAGACCGTAACTCTATCTTTCTTATTTTCAACTTAATTATCACTTTATATTAGTGATATTGTGTGACTTAAATTTTTAAAATTATTCTTCATTCAATTACGATTCTTCTGACTTTTATAAATCTTATTTTGACAAATTAAATCATATGTAATCGCTTGCATAAGAATCATCAGATGAGACTCTATTTTTTTCTAATTTGCATTCGTTGGATGTTGACATCATCATGACACCGATACCCTTTTTTTCTTTTTCATAAATTTTAAATATATTTTATTTTTATTCCTTAATTTAAAATTTAGAAAAAAATATATTCCTTGAGAAAAATTCTAAAATATTACTCAATATTACATTACACCCTTATGATCGACATGAAAACTTTTCATTATTTTTAGAACTTTTATTGAATTATAATTGATATCTTTGTTCAAAAATACTTTTAAATATTTGAAAATTAGTATTTTCTAGTTTTATAAATTTTAAATTTACATGATTTATTCTATAATGACTAAGTCACATCATAGGCCTTTTATCAACAATTGATCTGACATAATCATTAGATTGAAATAAAATTTCACGCCTTAGTGTTCCCTTCAAGTACAAGAGAACATGTGTCTAGTTGCCTTGTCATGTATTTCTTTTAGATTATGCATGAATTGACTAAGTAGTCCTGTGGTATCTGCAATATTTGACATTGTATGAAAAAGATAGATTAGTTTCCTACTAATATTTAGTATCTTCCTTGATGTGTTTGTAAATTGTATTTTTCCCATCTTAATTTTTCACTAGGATCGATGGAAGTAATTGTTTGTTTACACCCACTAGTGTCTATTTCTTTGAATAAGTCAACTGTATATTTTAGTGTCCATTCAAACAGAACTAGCTGAAAATGAAGAAGATTTTTCATGCAATTTTGGGGTTTTTTTTCTCAATTTGTTTAGTAACATGTGTTTTTTGTGATGTTAAAATGGGTTCATTTATAGTATTAGAAAGCTCTTTCAGATTTTACAATAATTGGGGTTATGAGCTTCTATTTTTCTTTCCCCATTTGTGAAATAGCTTCTAGGAGGCTATTCTGAAGAGAATGTGGTGCTCACCCACCTCCCATATTGCTTGATCATGGTACTATTTCTCTACATTTCTCTATAAATAATTTTTATAAGGGCCAAATGTGCTAGATATGGATCTTTTTCTAGAATTTTTCCATGTAATTCCCCTCATAATTGTCATTGTGCCATGTGACTTCATATATTTCTCTAATGTCCTTTAAAATATTTTTTTCTCCTAAAAATTTCAGTGTTTTTTCTTAATTTTTGTCATTTCGGTGAGTTAAATTCGCAAATATTTAATTAAGAGTATTTAATTCATAATTTGCCATTTTCCTCATCGGCTCGAATTTTCCAGAAGTTACCCCGTTATTTAAAAAAATCACCCCTCCATTGGGCATTGGGCATTTAAATCCACTGATCTCTTAATGGCGATGTCAACGGTTACACCCACTAAACTTTAGTGCATTCATTAAATATGCATGGATATGATGTGAGTAGATGAACTCCACATCAAGAAATCGCCGTGGCCACGTTCTCCATGGCCCGAGCCCACATGGGCTAAAGTTCTCACACGTTGACTCTATTTCGAAATAATATATATCGTAAAATATTTTTATAGAAAAACTTAAAAATTACGCATCAAAGACGTGCAGAGATAAATGAAGCCCGAGAACAAAAATGGGCCGAGCCCATTACGACCCGGCTCATATCCATTTTTTTTCGGAGGTGGAATAGGACATTTTCATAATAAATATTATCAAAAGGTTTTATTTTATAAACATTTTCCTATTTCCTATTTATCAATTTATGGGAGAATAACCCATAAATTTAATTTATTACGTTTGAATAATTTAAGGGAGTAGGGCGTCGTCCTGCTCCCCCGCCTCTCGTCAGTTCGATGCCAGTTTCTCTCTCCTCGGTCTACCATGGTGGAGCGCGTATGCCTCTTTTCGGTCTTCTTTCGGAGGTATCGGTGTTCGTGCTCACCAATGGGCGCGGTGTTCTAGCTATCTGATTCTCGTCTTCCTGCTTTCCGCTTTTATATGGTCAGGCATTGGTGGATCTTTGGTATCCGAATGCTCGATCCCCGAGATGCACGTTTGTAGTGGTCCTTCTGGTTTATCTCGGTAGATCTTTTACGGATTTCTCTTTTGGGATGTGGTTTGTGATGCAGACGGAGGTCTTTTCTGGTGCCGCCGAGGGTTTCCCTGAGGTTAATCAGTGAATCAGGAAATTGTTGGTGATTAGTTGTTTGTTGATTTTTAGAGAACCTCTCGATCAGGCATTTTACCTTTAAGCGTTCTCCAGATCGAACGAATCCGGGAAGGGGAAGAGCCCCGCGAGGGTGGGAACTGTTGTTGGAACAGCATTGGTCTAGGTTTCACGACGAAGAACCCTAGGAAACCCATCGAAGGTCCGCCGATTTCATTTTTATCTCAAATGACGTTTAATCCACGCTTATTCTATGATCGCAGTAATATCCTGATGACGGATTTACTACGTACAGTCAATGGAAGTATCCTCCCAATTATTCCTGCTTGAATTGGTGCACGCGGTCCGATCATCGTGTCGTTTTCCGGCGATAACCACCATGCGATCATTAGAATCTACCAGGTTCAAAGGGGAAACTCTCAGAATGTCCGAACCCCGATCGGTGCCGAAGAGAAGATCTCCCCAGGTTCATTATAGCGAGGCGGGCTGAGATCTATACA
This sequence comes from Spirodela intermedia, assembly GCA_902729315.2. Classification (NCBI taxonomy): domain Eukaryota; kingdom Viridiplantae; phylum Streptophyta; class Magnoliopsida; order Alismatales; family Araceae; genus Spirodela; species Spirodela intermedia. The sequence goes on from CACVBZ020000046.1 coordinate 33,954, forward strand.
GAGAGAGGGGGGCCTGAGATCGATCATCTCCCTGTGAAAAACTCCTGGTTTTTACTAAACCAGGTGATCAATGACAAACTGCTCGCATGAGTCTCTGCCTCTTATTTACAGTTCCTCAAAACACATTGCCGCCCTACCTGAACAGTGTACAGGTGTTCTTCCCGGCCTAATCTTGGCCGCCACCCAGGAGACCCCTGAGGCTCTGCAGGCCCTCCGCTGAGATGCACCGGCGGACACGGGACCTCTGCACCGCCGCCGCCGCCGGCGGCTCCGCCTGGAAGCACACCACCAGCGCCGTCAGGTTGTCGTCCGCCCCCCTCTTGATGGCCTCCTCAACCAGCTCCCTGGAGCAGGCCCTCGCGTCGTTGTGGTCCTGCAGCCGCCGCCGGGCAAAGTCCACCGCGTTCTGGCTCGTGAACACGTCCCACAGCCCGTCGCTGCCGATGACCAGGAACTCGTCGTCCTTCCCCAAAGTGATCATCTTCATCTCCGGCTCAGCAATTAGCGGCCCTCCATCGGCGCTCTTGATTCCATCCAGGTGCCAGTCCCCCAGAGCCCTCGTCACCCCAATCTCCCCGTTCAGGTACTCGCCGTCGATGAACCCCCCCAGTGCTTCCACTCTCATTCTCTCTATTCCGCAGCAGGGCCGGTGGTCCTTGGACATCTCCACCGCCGTTCCCGCCCGCGATAGTACCGCCCGGCAGTCCCCGGCATTGGCGACAAGCAGCGACCTGCACTCACCCACCAGAATTTCACTCAATTCCGTGATCAAACAGCGACTGAGGAAGAGCCGATTGAGGAGGAGGACGGGACCTGCCGAAGATCATGGCGGTGAGCGCCGTCGTGCCCGAGGAGAGCGCCGACTGGCCAGAACAGGTCTGGGCGAACTGGGCGTCGATCTCCACGAAGGACCGAGCAACGACCTTCTCCAGCTCGAGAGGGAACCCAGCGTCCTCCACGATGAGCCTCGGCAGGTTGTCGCGGACGAAGTGCGCCGCGTCCTTCCCTCCATGGCCGTCGAACACCTGCACCAGTGCAGTCGAGCTCAATTACAGGTACGAACCATCTGCCACCAACCCCATGCCGATAACAGAAGTAAAACCAGGGGGGAAGTAATCAGATCACAAAACCCTATACAGAAACCCTGTCGTCGGATCAACCCGGACAGGTAAGAAACCCAAACTTTCTCATTAAACCCTTCCGACCCTTTTGCTCTCAGAAATTGAGAAAAAAGAAAGTGATTGGCGAGGAGGATACAGAGCCCTACTCCATAAAAGGAAACAGAGCATTGGTCCAGTGCCCGGCTACCGAACTTCTTGGCAATGTCTTCGATGCAGACGTGGGTGTCCTCCATGTACTTCCTCTGGCCGATATCGGCCCACTCGCCATGCCGGATCGCGGGGACGTAGTTCCCTGTGGCCTTCTGGTTGTCCTCTGACCCTTTGAGTGGGACGTCCTGAGCCACCGTGTTCTCACAGATGCTTTCCAGCTGCAGACAGCAAGGGAGAGGGCGGAAAATTCTGAGCACAGGAGACCAAACCAAGCACATACAATGATCAACGAACCATTCATCATGCAATGTACGGCATTATATGTTCCATGAACAATCGTTAGATCTTTCTGCTTTCCTAGATTGGCAAGTCATTCCATTTTAATTGGCCGAAGCTAGCATGCCGAATTCTGCCGACCACTCTCATTTATTATCTGAGTTTTTTTTTTCTCCTTAATGAAGTATTAATTAGGGCATTGATTTATCTGAGCGACATTCAGAACAAGATGGAATGAACATCTCTGGTCTGATTTTTGGTATTTAAAATGGCGGCGCAAAATGTTTTTTAATGTAAAAAAAGGTTGCTCCGGCATCTTTAATTATGAAAAATGCAAAAATCTTAATGCAGAAAAAGGGAAAGGGAACAAAAATCACGAAAAGGGTAACTGATATCCGTAACAACATTTCATCTGGAAATGATTGACTGCTGAAGATCTAAAAGAAGAAAAATTATGGAAAACTATCTCGAATAAAAAAAGAATCGATTTTTCTGCGACCCAATTCCCAGTTCGATCGAAATAATTAAATTCGGCATCCATAAGAATTCGAAAGGGAAATCCTCATCCGACCCATCTCTGCACCCCCCAACCCCAAACCTGCTCGCCAAGAGAGAACACGACGAGAACAGGATTCGAACGAACCAGGCACAGAGATCAAAGCGCCAGCCCACACCCATCCATCCATCAATCTTCGTGGAGGATTCAAAAGGGGAGGAGCATGAACATGAACAGGGATAAGGCAATAGGATCGTCCGATAGCAAGACGAAGACGGCAAATCGCAATGGTCCTTACAGTAGCAGAACTTCTGGCCGCGGGGGAGCTCTCGGGCTCCGATTTCTCCATCTTCTCCGCCTCCTCCTCCTCCGCGACTTCCCTCACGCACATGGCGATACCGGCGAATCCCCCCCGAACTAAATCTGGGCACCAACGGGGCCGCTCCGAAGCAGGAGATGAGGGCGCGAGATCAGAGGAGAGAAGGTTCGGACGGGGCAGGTGGGTGGGTTGGGGGAGGAGATATCTGAGCTGGCCTGCGTGGGGGCGAAATTGGGTTCAAGAGAAGGAGATGAAGATGAGCAGTTAAACGCTAGAGAGAGAGAGAGAGAGCACCCATTTATATGTACTGGGTGAGGAGAGAAAAAGGGCAGATTTTTCTACCGGGAAAGCTCCGCCGCATGGCCGGAGGCCCTTCCCGGTTACTTCTGGAAGGCACACTCAGGGACCGGCGACTCGTGGCCCTGGTCTTCTTCTTCCCCCCTCCCCTAGCTGAAAGTTTTTAAATAGAATTTAAAACCCGTTATATAATTTATTTCTCGATAGCCCCATTTCTGCTTTCAGATCTTTTCTCCAGAATAGGCATTTGCAGCTTTATAAATATTATAAGGTATTTTTGCAAATACGTAATTTTTTATCTGTTTGGTTTTATTAACCGAGGGTTTTTTTTTTTACCCGTGGTCTGATGAGCCGTGGTCGTGGGACATCCGATGACGTGCCGCGTCATCGTCCACTAGAATGGTGAGGTGATCGGGGGGACGGATAGGCTTAAGGTCACCGACGAGTGACGGGCATCGCCGACGGTATCTTGTCAGATATTATTCGCGGCATCTGGGGTTCGAGTGACAAACGAAGGGCCACCGCGGCGTTACCACCACCAGGATCTCCTGGGCGTTCTGATGTACCCGTGGGGAACATTTTCTTAAGCGTGATTCCGTCATCCCTCTCTTGCCTCGGCACAGCGCACGTGTTTCCATCGAGCGGTCACGATGGAAGCTCGCGGAATCTACCCTTTTCTCACAATGCCCGCGGAACACTGTACCACGATATCGCGCTTGTAAAAAGGACACATCTATCAACATATTTTTATCAGTGTTAATTTTGATAATTTTCAAATCAAAAAAGGATTTCTACGCAAAACAGCTATCAAAATCAAAAGTTTCCCGTGTTTCACGTGTATTTTTAGACGATAATTAATAACGCGGCTAACAAAGTTGACGTCAACGTTGACGTTGAATTGACACTTATCTTAATGATAATAATTACTCAAATCCAATTGGCTAGATTATAATTAATCGGTCAAATATCCCGTGAAGATAGTTGATCCCCAAGGCATCATATTCCGGCAAATAAAATAATTATTCAATTCTTATTTTTAACCGAATTGGGGAAAATATATTTTTTGATATTAAATGGACAGCGAGAGTAACGTGGAGAAACGCAGACCATCCATTTTTTCAGGTATGCAAGTATGAAAATTGCCATAATTAGAAATCTAGGTATCCACGTAGCCGGTCGTTTGATCTTCCGTGCAATAGCTGGCTCCTATAAATGGTATGAAAAGCCCGAAGCTAGCCCAGCCCGGTGGGGCCCAGATTATCAGGCCGAAGCTTGAAAAATCGGCTCTTTAAAATCTGTTTGGCCAGGCCCGTCCAAACAGGGATTCTGGCTAGCCCTAGAACCCTACAAAGCCGTCTTTTAAATATCTCCTTCCAGTCTGGTCAACTAAGTCGGCGGGAAAGGGGTTGACTTTTGTAAAGGAGCGGCACTGATGAGGCGGCGCGCTCTTTTGCAGGCAAATTGGTCGAAAGGACAAAAAAGAGGGCCCTTTTCGTGACAGGAATATGTAAAGGCCCAATTAGGCCCATTTAGATCCAATTTTCGAGCCCAATTTGTGGGCCCGTCCTAACCCGAGTCGTAGGGGAAGGAACCGACCGATTCCGAGTCGAACGCGGAGGCGTGCGCGCCAAAACCAGGTAACGGCCACGAAACCGCCGGGCGAAACGGGAATATACAATTGAATATAAATAAAATAAAAGACAGCTGGATATTTCCTGTCCCGACCCCTTTTGAGGAGAGCCTGCGCATAAGGCCCTACGCTGGCCGTTGCCAACTGGGTATTCCCGTTCTCGATCGTCTTCTTCCTCCCGCTCGAAGCCCTAGCCGCAGGGTTGGATCGCGCTAGAAGCGAAGGAAGCCGGATCCGATGGATTACCTTCGCAGAGATTCTCTGAAGCGGAGGATTCGCTCCTCCAACTGTTTCTCCTGCTGCTTCCGGGGAAGAGGCGGCGAGCCGGCGGAATCACCGACCGAGGGCGCGCAGGAACCGTCGTTGATGAGCTCCTCCGCAGCTTGGGTGCGTTCCAAGGCGAACGAGATCCCGGAGTTGAAGGACAAGTGCCGGAATCTCGTGTCGCGGATGGGGAGGTCCCGCCGTCACTCCGGCGACTTCAGGTACGATCCCCTGAGCTACGCCCGCAACTTCGACGAGGGCCCCGATTTCGACGAGGAGGAGGAGGTTTCCCCCTCGGATTTACAGTTTCGGAGCTTCTCCGCCCGGCTCCCTCCCACGCCGCCGCATCCGACGCCCGCAGCGGCGGCCTGTATCTAGTCGCGCTCTCGTCCTCGAAGTTCCGCCCCTCTCCTTCCCCTTCTTTCAATTTATCTGATCCGTAGGTGCGCCATATGAGAATCCGTGAGATCTTTGTACTTTGTGATTACTTGCTGGAGGGGGCAGGGGCCTGTACGCAAACTGCTATCAAAGATCGGCAGTCTCGTTGAATATCTGTCTGGTGACCATCCGCGGAAGCTTCTGAGTCTTCGCCGGCACGATCGGCGTCGATCTACCCCAGAACGCCGGGAGCGTAGGAGCGAGAATCTCCCATCGTGTGCCTTTCCACCATTTCCGGCGACTCTGGCCGCCGTCTCCGGCACCTTTCGCGGCGGGATCTTCAGGCGGGCGGTTTGACCGGACTCCACGCGAGCGCCGCACGTCCCCAGGTGGGTGTCATCTGCTTGTCCTTAATCAACATCCCGAGCATTTGTTAATGGCCGATGACAGACGCAATCGGCGGCGCTGAAACAAGACTAACTCTGTTTTTGTTAATCTCTGCGGCGCCATCCTAGAAGATGGTGCCAGAAGACTTCGGGGTTTCCGACTAATCAACTGCATTATAATACTGCTAGTTGCCCGCCACACCGAATACCGTGAGCCGACGTTGACTTTTTTTTAATCCTGAACAGTCCAAATGGGCGACTCTGATGGAGCCGACTCCGATTTTTTATAATTTCACATAATTTATTGCTGATGCGCTCGATCTGAATCAGGGGAGAGTTGCCTCATATTTATCCGATTTGCTCCCATCACAGTTTATGCGTACCTTGCGGTTTTATTTTTCCCGATGGCGTCTTAATCCGCACCCATCCAGTCGATCATGCGTTGACTATTCTGGCTCGACGATCGTAAGTTAGATTTATCAATGCAGACATGGCTCCGGTGGAACCCAGTTCGGAAGCTTGAGGCCTGTTCTTGTTCTCTCTCTCTCTCTCTCTCTTCGCTCATGTGATGGGCGTATCTTTGGAGCTCATTATCGGGGACCAGGTTGCGTACGGGCCTTGTAAAATATGCCCGGGACTGGAATTATAAAAAATGCGTGCTTTATTTTTTGGGGCCATAAAACGTTGACTCGAGTATTACAACCAATGTTGTCTTGTTTGGTTTCTCCACCTACGACCATGGCCATTGATCTAGAGAGAGAGAGAGAGAGAGAGAGAGGGTCTCACCGATCCCTTTGGGGGCCCATTTAGGGCGACGCCTTCTGTTGAATGGGCCGGATGTTCTAACCAAGTGGGAGGGATGGAGAGAGAGAGAGGATCTCACCGATCCCTTTGGGGGCCCATTTAGGGCGATGGGCTGGAGATCTAACTAAGCGGGGGGGCCAATAAATAAAGTATGGCGGCCCAAAGTTGGTTGAATTTCTCAGCCCCTTTCCCACCAGTGGGTTCCTTCCCCTTTGACGAGAGCAGGCACCGGTGGGCCCGCGAGGTCGGAGGAAGAGGAGCGTGAAGCCAGAGTCATGGCCTCCGCCAGGACATCGCATGAGGGAATCGACATCGGGAGGGTGTGGCTTGACGGCGAGCCTTCTTCCTCGGTCTCTTCTCGGCTGCGGGAGGCCCTCACGAACTGCTCCAAGGTACGTTCTGCGTGAGCGGGATTTAGCTGGGGGACAGGGAGGGAGAACTGCTCTGCACTATGCCCTGATTCTTCTTTTTTGTACTAGTATTTTGGCGCCGGGGATTACGGTGGCGGAGACAAGGCGATCGCGGAGGTTGTCGAACTGCTGAACAACATAGTGGAATGGTCACCGGCAGCTTCGGAGAATGTTGTCCCTAGGGAGGCCGTCTCGGAGGAGGCGTTGCTGGAGATCCTTGAATTTTTATCATCTCCTACTGCAGATGAGGTTAATATTTTTCAGAAAATTGTCCCCGTTTGAGGTAGGTGTTTAGGCCTTTGATGTGTCGTCGCATTCGTTTGCAGATGACAGTAGATGCACTCTCTTTGGAGCTTCCGAAGCTGGTGGTGAAGTTCGTCGGTGTCTCTGATGAATGTAGGAAGTACGCGGAGAGGATTATAGACTACCTCATTACCACTTGCAACCCACGTGACATGCTTTCAATGCTCTGTGAGGCGAGTAACCAATTGGAGAGGTTTATTTCATTTTCTTTTTACCCGGGACTTCTGATTCGTTTACTTATCTAATGACAGATCATGCCTGATATCGTGTTTGTAATTTGAGAAGATTAACTTTGATGAACTTTAAACTTGCTTTTGCCTCCCTAAATTCCCTAGGAAAATATAATTTCGCATTGGGTTTTCGTTCATATATCTTGGGTATTGGTATACTGTGCGACTTTGACATGAACATGTCGAAATAATCCAAACCTTATGATCGAAAATATATCCTCGTAGCGAAATATTTGTATCACGAGGAACATTTTTTTTGAAAGAGGACCGCACGTCTGAAAGAAATTTGTGAAGATAATCACTGTGTGATCTATGAACTAATTTCTCTACCTATGTTCCATGGTTGGAACTTGTGTAGCAAAAAGAGGTCATTTGTTTTTCTTCGAATTGAATACGTATCTTTCTGTATTTTCTTTAAAGATAGGTTTAAAAGATATAATGAATATGTCGAGTCGTGATTTATACATTTTCAATGTCGCTTTCGTCTTCAATGCATTGATATAAACCTTCTCACGTTGATCTATGCTTGGTTAGAACCGAGCATAGATCCAAGTGTTTTCCAAAAGGATAAAAATCCAATTTAGATTTTATACTTGATCTTCACCCGGGAAACAATCTGTCGAATTTTCTATAATCTTCACTCGGCCAGTTTTATGCCATAGAGTGAAGTGAAACACTGTCGTTGGTTTTAATATCTCATGTTTAAATTGGACATGAGCAACGTGCATCAGTCAAGCCATTGCAATCATTCTCTTTAACGGTTGTTTGACGAATGCTTCTATGTTAGTTTATTCATTATTTGGAAGGGTAAAACTTAATTTCTAATGTATGGTACGGTGCTCTGATATCTGCATAGCTAGTATGATGCTCGATGATCCTTGTTTGCATCGTTTCTGACATCCTCTACTTTGCTCCAGGCATTAGATTCGCAAATTAAAGTATCTACAATGCCCATTGATTTTGTCGTTCTCTTGGCAGGACTATCGAAAGGTAATCCCTCAGAGAACCACACAAGGCTATTGAAACACACAGGCCTGTTCTTTGTATTTCAATTTGTGATGTAGTTTGTCCGTCCATTTCCGGTTCTTTCTGGTGGAATAAATCATTTTTTTTGGGTTTTAAATTTTTAATTCGAAACAAGAAGTCACATGGTCTCGAAAGTTCACATAAGAACTTCAAGTATTGACATTTGAAGATAGATTTGCTGAATTTTTCTTTTCTCTCCTGACAGTTGACGTACTGAATTTTGTCTTTAGTGATCCTTAGCGTCAGGAGGCATCATGTTCAGCAAATAAAAGTAGCACTTCCTGTTGTTCTCAATGTTACACGTACTATATCTTCAGATTTTGATGGGGAAGATGAAGTTTCTCTTCTTGATCTTTATAGAGCAGTTATTGGCATCGGGATATCCATTCAGTCAGTCTGTGATAAATCGGTCTGTGAAGTTTCTGAAGGCACCTCATCCTATTTTTGCATTTATGAAGCCACCTGGTGCACGAAAAACATCTCAATCTGCATTGTTCGTTTCTTCTTCTGTCATGCAATAGATGGGAGAAAGGAAAGAAGAGCTCCGTGCTATACTCGGTCTATACACAATACAAAACCTGGTCAGTCGTGCTCACTTTGGAAGTTTTTTTTCTTTTTCTTTCTGGAAAATACAGTTGCCTCTCATACATTAACTAGACAGGTTTCTTTACTTGATAATTAGGCTGTTTTATTTTCCTGTGTAATTTTTTCTCTAGGCATTTCTTTCCATGAGTAATCTGGCAAGCAAAGTTTCAAGCTGTATTTCTTCTGTGAAAGAATTATCTCAGTTCCTTCCGATTTGTGGCTTGTCCTATCTTGGCCTTATAACTGGAGATGATGTTGAATCAATTAATCGGGCAGTTTGGGGAGGTATTATTTTTTTTTCTATTTTTTCTGTTATAGTTTATTTTAGATATTTCCTTTTCTCTGAGTTCTTTACGACAAACTGCAGAAGATGAAGATGACTTTGTGATTTGGTTGCCATCAGCTAAGGGTGGAGCATGTCTTGCAGGTCTCTTTTGACATATTCCTCGTAATTTTTCTATATCTTTAAAAAATATCCATCACTCTTTTACTCACTCATTAATGATGGCTGATTACTTCTCCCTATTTATGGTTTTTCTGACGTTTTATCAGTGTTATGGGGTTCTATCTCTGAGGAGGTTGCAAAAGCCGCTGGAGAGCTAGTGGTTACTCTTTTGGATGAACTTCGCACAAGTCCGACTAAGAGGTGGCAGGCAGTTGGAATGCTGAAGCATCTGCTCTCATCAACCGATTATTCATGGAAAATTAAAGCTCACAGTGTTGAACTACTTCTAAACATCATGGATGCAACTGTCGGTGAAGAACAAGATAATGATTGTACAGAGAGATCATTCCTAATCCCCAGCATTTTTGCTGCTTTGCAGGTAGTACTACTTGTGTGAGGGTGGGGCTGATGTGATTGATTACCATCATTCCTACGCACTTTCTCTCTTATGGCAAATAAACCTTTCAGGCTCTCGAGAAGGTGATGGTATTTTCCGCAGATGCAGCTTTGAGGAAGAAAGCTTTCTCTGCATTTAAGAAAGTATGTAGCACATTATCAAATATTTCTCTATCATGCTCTATTAATATGTGCTTAATCAGGAGAAAAAAAAACCTGTCTCACTCGTATCTGTGAAGCTCTAGTGAGTTATAATTTTATTTTATTTTAATTTTTTTGCACTGGACATCAAAATTTCTTACAAGAACTTGAAGGATTTCATTTCATTTTCAGTTATCGTACCAACACCTGCCCCTCAGCTGCCAGTTCAAATACCTTTCCATTCTAACCTGTTTGATGCGTTTCCAGTATCAGACTGCAACTCATGCTTTTGCCGCCTGAAATTATCTGCTCTCAAGATACTAATCTCATCTCCATGAGGCTAAATACCCGCTTGGTTTCCTGTCATCAGTCTCTAACTTTGTTTCTTGGGGCCATCACTGAAGAGCCATTTTGTTGGCAGCTGATTTTTCAAGCATGTATGCATTTGTGGATATGCTTCATTTATGGTATATTCGACATGATTTCTGCTGATGCTTTCAATTGGGTGATTGGATTCCACGTGGATTATTCGGACGGTCAACTCAGTTCCATCATACTCGTCCACGTCGCATAGCTGCATGAGGATGTGGCTCCCGACGACTCCTCCCTCAGTGATGGGATGAGAGAGGAGAATGATTATCAGTCCTACCCTTTTTGTGGAAGCCTGAATAATGTGCGGAAAAACATCATTTTTTTTTCTATATCAGCGATATATTTTTTGCCCACTCACCAGAAATTGTCATGCCTATTTTTGGAAAAAAAACCCATCAGTATCTGGTTTTCCTCTATTTTTACCCATAATTCTTCCCCGAAATGGATCTCATAATTTTTATTCTTATTTTTTTCGGCGAAATTTCTCCAGGTAGTGTCTGATATTCCGCGTCTCCAAAGGTTCGACGTCCTGAAGGCGCTGATCACAAATAGCTCGTCTCCCGACATGGTGAGCTCCCCCCGGGCCTCCGAGACACGTCTTGCCACTTGTCGCTTATGGAAGTCCCCACGTGGACAGGTCGGGCTTCTTCTGGATCTTGTCCGAGAGGAGGTCAACCAGGAGAGCAGGAGAGGGGCTTCGTCATCAGAAGACGCACCTTCATTCTGGAGCGGGAGCGCCCTCGAGCTGGTCGAGCTGGTCCTCAGACCGCCCAAGGGTGGCCCCCCTGCCTTCCCCCAGGACGGCGTGCCGGTACTCTTCTGAAACTCACTTTTCTCAGGCCCAGGCCCATTAACACAATTATCTTCTATTGCTGACGTCATCATCACGGGCACAGGTCTTGGCCGCCCTCAACCTCTACCGATTCATTCTGATAAGGGCCTCCGCAGGTAAAATCACGGTGGGTCGGTCAACGGCCGGTTTCATTCCCTTTTTCTGGTTGACTTCGGGTCTTGGTCAGCGCCTCTTTTCTCTTCTTCATTCTTCACAGGAGGAAGGAACCAGGGGGGTCTGCTCACCGGAGCCCACCTGCGGAAAGCCTACGCGGAGTGGCTCCTCCCGCTCCGGGTGCTGGTGACGGGAATCGAAGCGGAGAGCCGAGAGGACGACGGTGAGCTCACCCTCCACGCCCACTCCCTGAACCCCGTCCAGCTGGTCTTGTATCGTTGCATCGAGCTCGTCGAGGGCTGTCTGAAACACGCCAAGTGAAGCTCGTAGACCTCCCCGATGTAATCAGGCGCCATTTTTCCTAATCCGGAAAACCGACTCTTTTTCTTCTTCTTCTTCTCCTCTTTCACTGGTATTATCTGGGGTTATATAAATAAATAAGTAATATATATATAGTTTGATTGCTCCTTATTGGAATGGGAATCACCGAAATGCCCCTGAGGAGGCTCGGCTCTGAAACCATGAGGGCGAGTGAGGCGGTTCCATCTATGTACAAAACTCGAGGATCGTGGCGGTCTAAATTTCGTCATCAGGTGAACGGTTGAGGTCGAAGGGGAAGGACACTGCAGGCGGAGGAGGTGTCGGCCGGGATCTTCGGGCTCCTTCGTACTCGGGGGCGGGCCCAGGCTGAGTTCTCTCCGTGTTGACCTCTCCGGGGTCAAGGGGAGACACATAGACTTTCGGGGGCGGTCCGCTTGACTGAAAGAGATACATAGACCCATTAGGAAGCTACGCAGAAAGAAAGGCAATGGAAGAGAAATGTTTATGGATCGATTTTATGTGTTTTCAGCACTTATAATTTATTTATTTTTAAAAACCCACAAATTCAGAAAAGAAAAAAAAAACTATCACAGGTTCTAATTTGTTCACACATACTTGTGCACGATGTATGTTTTTAAATAGTTTCTTTTTGTGTGTGTTTTAAGCACCTTGAATGATTTATAAAAAACCCCATAAGTTCAGAAATAAGAGCTCTCACAGACTCTATATTTTGGAGATGAATCCTCTCGATGCATGCCTCCCTTGGACTCTAATCATTGCTGTTTTGAGGAACTGTGGAAGGAAGCGGCTGACGGCATGAGGCAAGAGAGTAAGCAATCTTTCCGGATTTGGGCAGTTTTAGCCCCCCTTGGATTCGAGGACTGGCTGACCGACACAAACTAACCCATTTCTGGTTTTATGGGCATGGTCCCGATCTGACGAGCAATTTCAAAGTCAACTAGGAGGATTTTAATCGCCGAGGAATCGGCGAAATGATGGGGGGGGAGGCGAGATTTGCAGCGTTATCGAAAGGTATCGGCTAATCCTAAGGAAATGATACAAAAAGATCTACACAGAATACTTGGATGCCACCACTAAGAGATAGAGAGCGAGAGCGAGAGAGAGAGAGAGAGAGAGAGAGGGTTACCTCCAGTTTCTTCAAGGACGAGTTCTCCTCCAGCAGAACGCTGTAGATCTCCTCTTGTCTGGCTAGCTCCTGCTTGAATCAAGCACAAGATCATCAGCATCAGCATCATCATCATCTTCATCTTCGTCAAAAAATAAGAAGAAAAAGTGGCCAAACCCATGGATCCTATCGGGGATTCTTCTTTCACGGAGGATTGCAGAGAAGAGGATGAGAGGGAATAACCCCACCTTGCGGAGCTCGGCCTGCTCCTGCAGCAGGAAGTCCTTCATGGCTCGCAGCTCCATGACCGTCTGCATTCATCGAAGGAAGAAAGGTTTCGTCAGAACCCTTCAAACGTGGAGACGCGTTCATAAGATGGAGAAACACAGACGATCGGGTGGGCCTTTCCTGCTATATCCACTGTTTCCCCTCTCTCTCTAAAACTTGCTCCTTTACCCTCCAACTCCTTACTTATATAGCTACATGTCCGGAGAGTGCACGGGAGGGAGAGAGAGAGAGAGAGAGAGAGAAAGAGAGAGAGAGAGAGAGAGAGAGAGAGAAAGAGAGAGAGAGAGAGAGAGAGAGAGAGAGGGAGACGGGAAGGAATGTGTACCTTTTTCTTCCCCTGCCGCCTGTCGCCGACCGAGCTCGGACAGGTCGATGTCAATCTGAAAGGCTCCACAATCGCGGAAACCTTCGACGGCGTCCGGAGGCCGTCTGCCGCCGCCGCCGCCGCCGCCGCCATCACAACGTCCTGGGAAGAAGAAGAAGAAGCGACAACCTGAGCTCAACGGGCGCAGCAACAGTCCATCACCATCACGGGCCAGCGAGGAGAGCCCCGCGGAGAGAGAACACGGAAGCCACAGATTGGAGGACGAAGAAGGGAACACTCGAGACAGCTCGTGACGCCATTAACGCCGGATGGCGCGGAGCCATCAAGCCTCCTTGAAGAGGGAGATCGCCGGAGATATTCCTAGCCGACGAGAATCTGAAGAAGGGGAGTCCTCTCCCCCCCCCTCCCTCCTCCCTCGGAGGACAAAGCGGGTATAGAAATTAATAAAAAAATGGGCGGCGGCAGATCGGCAGCGTCCGTCGCAGCAGAATCGACCGCATCCATTGCCCTCCCTCCTCCGCCGTCCAACCAACAGTGGAGGCAGTTTCTCGCGGATACCCCGGCGATGGCGAGTAATTACAGTGGGACTCCTTGGTAAGTGGTCTCGTGACGCGTGTGCACCTTCCACAAGCCCTCCCTCTTCCTGGATAGCAGACCACAAGCGGGGACCTACCGCCACCCCGCACTCCCCCCCACCCACCAGGGGGGAGAGAGAGACAGACAGACAGACAACGAGAGAGAGAGAGAGAGAGAGAGAGAGAGAGAGAGAGCAATGCAGAAGGAAAGTGGTCGCTACGTCTAAGAAACTACGAGGAAGGGAAGGGGAAGAAGACCAGGGAACTGACCTTGTTCGATCTGAAGACGGTGGGGGATCTGGCGGCGGCCGGCGTCGATCTCGGAGAAGACCGCGGCAGCAGGACCGGATCTCCGCGCAGGTGCGCGGTGGTCTTCTGGCGCCTCTTCGGGGGGGGGGAGGGCGCCGACCAGCCGTCGTCGCAGAGAGCTCCCGACGCCGCCGATCTGCCGCTCCAGGAGAGCGGTGTCGTCGGACTGGCGCGCTTGTCCGCCTTCTCCTCCTCCTCCTCCTCCTCCTCCGGCCGGGGCATCCTCGGCGGCGCCGGCGCGATCTGCGTCCTTCTCGGCGCCGGCGCGGAGAGCTCCGAGACCGGGACCGACGATCCGAAGGTCTTCGAGCGGGAGAGCCAGATCAGCAGCTTCGCTACCACGGCGATGTCCTCCTCGGCGCGCGCCAGGAACTCGCCGTCTCCGTCCTCCTCTTCCTGCTCCCTTGTCGCGTGGCACTCCATGCCGAGAAACCTTAGATAACACCGAGAAAAGTGCGCCTGTCTAGATGTTCCAGATTAGAGAGAGAGAGAGAGAGAGAGAGAGAGAGAGAACTGAAAGGGGCCGGTGGGAGAGGAGTGGGCGTGGGGGGGCCAGGAAAAGACCCAAACCTTGCGGTGGCGTCGTGGCCTTTACCGGTGGTTGGGGGTGGAGAGAGCGAGAAGCTGGGTGTGGGAATGTGGTGGAGCCCATTTTGACTGACGCGCGTCGCTATGCGGCGCGCCATCAGATCAGCGCCGCACCAGCGGCTGTCCACGCTTGGATTCTTTCCTCGATGACAATCCACATATCCGGAAAGATCGAAGAAAAAGCAACATCTAATCTCTACGAATAATTATCCCTTAAAGAAGTCGGAAAACAAAATAGACATGTAAATATCGGGCTTTTGTTAAAAAAATCCACTCCCTTTATTCCTTCTGAAACGATGGCTTCCCCCTCTGAAAAGCCGAACCAAAACACGAGTAACGATCACCACATTCTTCTTTCTTTTTTCCTTTTTATTAAGAATAAAAATGTGACCCAAGCTATCAGATCGAAAAACTGGCCTGAAAAGTCAACCCACGAACAGATTTTCCAGAATTGGCCACGTGATCAATTATTTGAAACACCCAATACACACGGGCACCGACCAGCAGGTTCCTATTCACAGCTGAAAACATGGATTCAGTTGGTATCCAATCCAGATTTACCTGATAATTCTCATTTCTCCTTCGCTAATACCCCCTGGGGATGAGATTAGAAGGCGATTAAGCTCAGCTCTTGCTGTCAGAAATAGCTTCAGAGAACGCGGGCATTGGAGTCTGTTTGAGCCATTCAAGCATTTGGTTTGTTAGCACTGATGGAAGATAAATGGTTTGTAAGCAAAGGAAATCACCCAAATTAGCAAACTTATGAAGCATATGGATCATGGGAAGGAATTAAATGGTGATATTGTATTAGATAAGATTAAGTAAATGGAGATTGCTGTAGAAGAACACCATTCAAGGAAACGAGAAAAATCTCAAGATTGGTGACCCAGAAGAGATGAAAGCACAAGGAATGAGATATTCTCAGTCTGCAACTCCAGGAAATGATGAGTAATACGAATTTGTTTCCCTTTGTGAGATTTCTGCTGCGTCATGCATGGAAAATCAGAGAAGACCCGTAGAAATGGAAAGATGCTTCGAGTGTATGATCTCATAGATGCATAACCACTAATAGAAATTTCAAGTTGAAAGAATTAGTTTGTAAGCTGAAGACTGTAAGAGTGTGCAGGAAACAGTGATGGGAGTGGTAGATGAATTCTGGTCCCGGAGAACTCCAACTCGTATCATTTCGCTGGCCGTTGACATTCATGAATTCAACAAGTAAATATACCACCAATAAGTTATTTTCGCGCACTGGAAAGCATTAAGAAAGAGATGACATTATTATTATTCCGTAAATAACTGAAAATATGACAAAGTCCAGAGGAAGCAAGACGTTGCAAAATCTTGTTTGGAGCATGTGCACCAAAGAGTGAAAATGAGAAATGGATCAATAAAGTAGAAAATTAACCAAAAAAATAGAGTACTCGTAGTGGTAAAATGCGTCCGCAGAAAAAAAGTAAATATTCTCGTTTTTTTTTATCATATATCCATTTTTACAATGGTGGGAACATCAAGTTACATGTGAATGTGAATGCCAATGTTCACACATGCAAGCCCAAAATCTCTGCATCGACACGCCATTATGCATTCATGGATACATCTCCAGAAATTTTCTGAGTGTTATCATGAAGAGTATGTAGAGGGCAAGGTAAAAGATACCATGGGTAAACAAGTATTCTATAGAAAGGTGGACGTCGTCTTTGTCATACAATGAAGAGAAATTTACTTATCATCCATAAAATATTTCTCACAAGTAATCCTAGGAATAACGAAGAAAAAAGGAAGAATAGACACCTTTAGAGACTCCTAGAGCCATCCTTGCTATTTCAATGTAGCACGCCGAAATGTGTTCAAAGGATATTCTTTCTGATGCATTAATCGTCAACGGAATGCCATCTAACTTTTCTTGAATGCCCCCTCACTTATTATGGACATTTTTTTCCTTCATGATCCCCAAGTCTTGGAATGCGGATGTTTTTTACTCGCCGTCTTCAGACAGTTTTTTTTTTTTTTTTTTTTTTTTTACATTTTTCTCAATCATTGGGGTGCCACAGAAGAGATTGTAAAATCCCTTGATAAAATAATCCTGAACATCTCATATTAATGGTGCTGTAAGGACTAGTTTCTCCTAAATACAAATGATATAATTTCCTCATTAAATTTTCTGCAATCTTTTTCTAGTTAAAATTAATTATTTGATTGTGTATCCATTCAGGCTTTCTGGACAGGAGATCTCCGTTGGTATGAAAGTGCATTAGTGTTTGACAAGAAACCTTGCCCTCCTCTCCTATTCTACCTTATTCCAGTCCTAAAGATGATCAGGTTCTCTCCAGCCCTGATACCCAATGTGGACTTGGAGCAAAACCTTCAGAACTAAAAAAAAGCATAAACATTTCAAGAAACTAGATTTGCATAAACATTTCAAGAAACTAGAACTAGAATTCCATTTCTACATCAAAAAAGGCCAAAAAAGCATAAGCATTTTAGGCAAAGACGGATAACA
>CACVBZ020000051.1:10000-12184 GCA_902729315.2 Spirodela intermedia
TCGCGTGCGCCCCGGCTGGTGGCCCGGCAGAGCCGGCCGACCAGCCAGCGCCGTGCGCCACGGCACGCGCCGGCGCGCGCGCGGCTGCCGATCCGGTGCGCGCGGCGGCGCACGCGGGCGCGCCAAAAAAGTGGCCTGGTCCTGGGTCGTTTTATGTCCACGCGTTGCATTTGTGGGGATCCGGCTTCGGGTAGGTGTGGGAAGGATAGAACCGTCGAGCTCCGCCGGCGCGCCCGGCGTCCTGTTGCCCTCGCGAGCCCCCGCCGGGCGCTGCGGCGGGCGGCACGTGCCTTTAGGGGTCGCCCGGTGGCCCCCGGCGGCGTGCGCACGCGTGGCACGTGCGCCACAGCCGTGCCGCGCGGCGCCGTGCGCCGCGGCACGCGCCGGCGCGCGCGCGGCTGCCGATCCGGTGCGCGCGGCGGCGCACGCGGGCGCGCCAAAAAAGTGGCCTGGTCCTGGGTCGTTTTATGTCCACGCGTTGCATTTGTGGGGATCCGGCTTCGGGTAGGTGTGGGAAGGATAGAACCGTCGAGCTCCGCCGGCGCGCCCGGCGTCCTGTTGCCCTCGCGAGCCCCCGCCGGGCGCTGCGGCGGGCGGCACGTGCCTTTAGGGGTCGCCCGGTGGCCCCCGGCGGCGTGCGCACGCGTGGCACGTGCGCCACAGCCGTGCCGCGCGGCGCCGTGCGCCGCGGCACGCGCCGGCGCGCGCGCGGCTGCCGATCCGGTGCGCGCGGCGGCGCACGCGGGCGCGCCAAAAAAGTGGCCTGGTCCTGGGTCGTTTTATGTCCACGCGTTGCATTTGTGGGGATCCGGCTTCGGGTAGGTGTGGGAAGGATAGAACCGTCGAGCTCCGCCGGCGCGCCCGGCGTCCTGTTGCCCTCGCGAGCCCCCGCCGGGCGCTGCGGCGGGCGGCACGTGCCTTTAGGGGTCGCCCGGTGGCCCCCGGCGGCGTGCGCACGCGTGGCACGTGCGCCACAGCCGTGCCGCGCGGCGCCGTGCGCCGCGGCCCGCGCCGGCGCGCGCGCGGCTGCCGATCCGGTGCGCGCGGCGGCGCACGCGGGCGCGCCAAAAAAGTGGCCTGGTCCTGGGTCGTTTTATGTCCACGCGTTGCATTTGTGGGGATCCGGCTTCGGGTAGGTGTGGGAAGGATAGAACCGTCGAGCTCCGCCGGCGCGCCCGGCGTCCTGTTGCCCTCGCGAGCCCCCGCCGGGCGCTGTGGCGGGCGGCACGTGCCTTGGGGGGTCGCCCGGTGGCCCCCGTCGGCGTGCGCACGTGCGCACGTGCGCCACAGCCGTGCCGCGCCGCGCCGTGCGCCGCGGCTGCCGATCCGGCGCGCGCGGCGGCGCTCGCGGGCGCGCCAAAAAAGTGGCCTGGTCCTGGGTCGTTTTATGTCCACGCGTTGCATTTGTGGGGATCCGGCTTCGGGTTGGTGTGGGAAGGATAGAACCGTCGGGCTCCGCCGGCGCGCCCGGCGTCCTGTTGCCTTCGCGAGCCCCCGCCGGGCGCTGTGGCGGGCGGCACGTGCCTTTAGGGTCGCCCGGTGGCCCCCGTGGGCGTGCCCAAAAAGTGGCCTGGTCCTGGGTCGTTTTATGTCCACGCGTTGCATTTGTGGGGATCCAGCTCTGGGTACCTGTGGGAACCGGGAAACCCTCGAGACGCTCGTAGTTCCGCGCACGGCGTCCCGCCGCGTCCCCGGCCGTCCGCTGACCCCCCGTCCGGCGTCGACGGGCCCCTCGTGGCCTCCGACGCACGGTCGCGCGCGGGCGCGGCGCCGGGTCGCCTCGGGCACGTGACGGCGCGTGAGTAGTGGTCTGCGCGTTGCGCCTGCGGCCTCCCCTGCCCGAGTGCAGCCGCCCGCGGGCGCGGGTCGCGTCTCGTTCGTCCCCCGGATGCCGGAGGGCTCGCCCCCTCGTGGTCTGTACCGCCTAGCCGGAATGCGGCAACCTCGGAACCCCGACGCCTGGGCGCCGGCTCTCCCCCTCCCCCAGCGGGCGGGCGAGAGGCGGCCGGTCGCGGCCCCCCGTGCGTCCCCCGACTCGCCCAGCGCGTGTCGGAGGGCCCTCGGGAGGCGCCGCGTGCTCTGCGGACGTGGTGGAATCGGTCGGGCGCGGGGGGGCCTCGGGCGCCCCCGACCCCGAGATGCGCGCGCGGCGGGCGGGACGGGGGGAGACCACCGCGGGGCGCG